>JAWWEE010000192.1:0-23228 GCA_035221455.1 Xenops minutus | reverse complement strand
GGCCGCCGCCGCCCCGCCTCGACCGGACACTTCCGCTTCCGCTTCCCCCGGCCGCGCGGGGGCGGAGCCGGAAGCGGCCGCGCGACCCGGAAGCGGAGCTGGCGCGTGCGCGGGGCCGCCCCCGCCCCCCGTGCCCGCCCGCTCCGGCGGCCGCGGCATGAGCGGAACCGGCACCGGCACCGGGCAGGGCCGGGCCGCGCCACGGGAGCGGAGCGCGGGCCACGGGGCGGCGAGGATCGCGGCGGGGCGGGGCGAGACAGCGGCGGCTCCGCCTCTTCCGGGCGGCGGGAGGAGGCGGGGGGACCAGGACCGGGACCGGGACCGGGCAGGGACGGTGTCTGTGCCCCTCCGGGCGAGGCTGCGGCTTCTGCACAGGGCCCGGTGAGTCCTGTGCCGGTGTCCCCGCGAGGGCAGACGGGGGACACCCGGGGCTTCGTGTCCCGCCCCCCGCAGCGAAGGGTCGCGCCCTGCTCCGTCCCGCACCGGAGGTGTCCGGGGCAGGGGCGCAGCCCGGCCGTGCCCAGAGCTGTGCCCAGGCCTCGCCCGCAGCACCGGCCCGGGCCGTGTGAGCCCTCAGGGATCGCTGGGCCCTCTGCAGGTCCCGCAGGCGCAGGATGTGTCGGGCCGTGGCCGCCCCGGGTGAGCCGTGACAGCGCCGTGCTGCAGCGATGATTCCCCGCTGACAGGTATAGCCCCCGCCGTCCCCCCCTCTCCGACCACCACTGACATCCCACCTGAGCCCGGTGTCCCCGGGCTGTGCCCTTGGCCCCGTGCTGGGTAGGGCTGTATCCCCCGCGGTGAAGGGGAGCAGCCCCGCGCTCCGCCCAGCACAGCAGGTGTGATCCGACTCCTTGGCCTCTCCTGTGGCCGCTCGTTCCTCCCGATTCCCATGCCGGCGCTTCTGCCTCTGGCTGAGCTGCTGTGGGAGCGCTGGGGAGGCAGGGGGAGGCAGTGACGCTGCCGAGGTGGGGAGGGCACGGGGCAACTTTGGAGTGTAGAGAGGGCAGGAGCAAAGGGAGGGAAGCGCCCTACTGTTGGAGAGGTTGTGGTGTGGCTATGGACTCGTGAGCTCTAAGTAAGGGAAAACATTCCCTGCTGGAATCACCTGGCTCCTGGTCACTGAATTGGGTCTTAGGTCTTGAACTCCAGGGAAAAGTTGGTACTTCAGCCGTGTCTCACGTTGGGGAGGAGGACTCCAGAGCCTTGGGACGGGGAGGGTTGTGTCACGCTGCCCCCTGCACAAGCTGGTTTCACAGTGTCGTTGCTGTCTTCCCCTCGCCGAGGTTTTGGGAGTCCTCTGTCTGGACTCTGATGCTGAGCTGAAAAAGACAGGATGGGGCTGGGCCTGTTGGCAGGGCACTGTCGGGGTCCCGTGGGTGCCAAAGGCCTTTTCCCAGGGCTGGGCCTCGCCCTCAGAAGTGGTTCCTCTGCAGGCTGAGTGGCACTGGCTGCAGCCGGGGATGGTTCCGCCGTTCCCTGCAGGGAGGCCCAGGTAGGAGCCGGGCCATGGGGGCTGCGCTGGTACCTCCTCATTGCCCGCCGTAGCCCGACAGCAGCTGGGGGCTGCCCTGCCAGGCTACCATGGAGCGGCCCCCACGTGTGCCAAGGCCCCGCTGGCTCCTGGGCTGCTTCGGGCAGAAGCCACAGGCCGAGCAGGGGGAGATGCTGCCGGAGCCGGAGGAGCCTGAGGAGACGCGCGTGGTGCTGCCCCTAGGTGAGGGCCGGGCACTGGAGGAGTGTCCCCTGTGCCTGCTGCCCCAACCCCCCGAGGCCTTTCCCACTCTGGCCTCCTGTGCCCACCGCTCGTGCCAGGCCTGCCTGGAGCAGTACCTGCGCCTGGCCGTCAGCGAGAGCCGCGTGCAGGTGTCGTGCCCGCACTGCCCCGCTGCGCTCCAGCCTGCCGACGTGCGCCGGCTCCTGCCCGAGCCCACTCTCTGCGACAAGTACGAGGAGTTCCTGCTACGGCGGCTTCTGGTGGCCGACCCCAGCACCCGCTGGTGCCCAGCCCCTGACTGCAGGTACCACCAGACCCAGCGCTGGGCTGGGCGCGGGGGGTTGGCATGAATTTCCCTTCCCACGGCAGCAGTGCATGCCTGGGTCCTGTGAGCCCTTCCCAGGCTTGGTCCCCCGTCACTTGGTCCCATGTGGGGACAGGCCTGTGCAGGGATGTGTCTGGTCCCTGTCTGGCCCCAAAGCCTGTGCAGCTGCATCTGCCGGGGCTGGTGCCCTTTCGCTGCTGGCCAGTCTGTGAGCTCTGGGGCTGTGGGTGCTGGACATGGCATGCTGTGCCACGGTCCATGCTGGTGAGGTCTGTCCTGGCCCTGCTGTGCTGGGGCTGCACCTCCAGCTCAGCACGGAGCTGGGACCTGCCAGTGCCCAGCCTGGCTGTTCTGGCTCTGACTGCCTTCTCCCCACAGCTATGCCGTCCTCGCCCATGGCTGTGCCGAGTGTCCCCGCCTCACCTGTGAGCGTGAGGGCTGTGGCACTGAGTTCTGCTACCACTGCCGGCAGCCCTGGCACCCTGATGGCCCCTGTGTGCCAGTGCTACCAGCCCCTGGCCTGGCCACCCCCACAGCACAGCCAGCCCAACCTGAGGACTCAGCCCATGGTGAGGCCCTGGCCCAGGGTGGAAGCAACATTTGACACAGCTGGGTGCTTCTGTGCCTCCTGCCTGTGGGGCTGCTGGAGCCAGGACTGCTGGCTGCCTCAGGCTTGTAGCCCTTGTGCCAATCAGGCTGGGGTGTGGCACTCTGGCACTCGTGGGTCTTGGGGAGCCTGGGACAGGGTGTGGGCCTGGATACAGTGTCCCATCCTGCTCCCCCATCCTGTCTCATCTGCCCCCCAGCTGAGGCCGAGGACATCAAGGTCTGTCCCCGCTGCAGCGCCTTCATCATGAAGATCAATGATGGGAGCTGCAACCGCATGAACTGCACAGTCTGCGGGTGTCTCTTCTGCTGGCTCTGCCTGCGGGAGATCTCCGACGTGCACTTCCTGAGGTCAGCACAGGGCCATGGGGACTGGGGGCCCTGACAGGAGCTGGGGGTCTGGCATGGGGGCAGCTAGGCCCTGCCTCAGGTTTGGGGCTGGCCGGGGAGAGCAGGGTGGTCTCTGTCACTCGGTCTGACAAAGCTGGGGCTGGCTGTTGGCATTCCCAGGAGGCAGCTGGAGCTCAGGGTTGGGGGAACCTGACTGCTCCTTGGTGGGCCCATGGATGTCCCCCGACGCTGGACTGAATTGGTCTTTGCCTTGGCCCAACCCTGCTCTGTCCCCACAGCCCCTCTGGCTGTACTTTCTGGGGGAAGAGGCCATGGTCACGGACCCGGAGGATCCTGTGGCAGCTGGGCATGGTGCTGGGTGCACCCATGGTCATCTCCCTCGTCGCGGGCATTGCTGTCCCTGTCATTACCATTGGGATCCCCATCTACATGGGTAGGAAGGTACTGGCAGGTCTTGGAGTCCCTGTTGTCCTGCTCCCTGATGAGCCTAGCAGCCTGTGGTCCCTGGCCAGAACAAACCTGCAGTGCTCCCCACTGCCCAGAGCACCCCAGTGCCACCCACGACTATCCAGAGCACATCCCTCTGCCACCCCTGACCGCCCACAACATGTGCCTGTGCCATCCCTGACTGCCCACAACATGTCCCTGTGCCATCCTGACTGCCCACAACATGTGCCTGTGCCATCCCTGATTGCCCAGAGCACATCCCTGTGCTGCCTGCGATTGGCCACAACCCCTCCTTGCTAGGAACTTTGGCTGCCCCCCAGCACTCCCCGCCAGTGGGGGTATGCTCAGCCTGGGGAGTGAGGTTCAGGGTGGGTGAAATGGGGAAGAAGTCTGAGGGGCTAGGGGGGGTTTCTAGGGACACCTTAACTATGGTGGTGGTGGTGGTGCTGTGTCATGGCTGCCTGTCCATGAGGAGAGAGAGGGATGTCCAGAACTCTGCCAGTCTGGGAAGAGGCTACAAGATCTTTGTAGAGCCCTTCACCTGTCTGTCTTCTCCTGGAGGTGCTGGGCCAGAGCCGGCGGAGCAGCCTGTCAGGGTGCCAGCAGTGCCTCTCTGTCACCAGCAGCGTTCTTCTCTCGCTCTTTGTGTCCCCCATCATAACAGCTGTCACTGTGGGTGAGTGCAAGCCAGGGCCAAGGACACTGCCCCATGCTGTGCAGTGGGGCTGGTGCTGTGAAGTGGTTTCAGGGGATGTCTGGGACCATGGGCATGGGGGCTGGGCAGTGACCACCTGTCCACCCACAGGTGTTGGTGTTCCCCTGATGCTCACCTATGTGTACGGGACTGTGGTGCTGTCACTGTGCCAGAGCCGCTGGGGCTGTGGGAGTGACCGCACGCCTGGAGACATTGGTGTGGTGGAGCTGGAGAACCTGGCCAAGCGTGAGTCCCATGCAGCCATCCAGCCCTGGTTCATGCCTTCCCTGCTCTGCCAGGGAGCAGTCCTTGGGAACAGGATGCTCAGTGCCATCTCCCTCCCCCAGTGAACGAACTGTGGTCAGTGCTGCCCAGCCCGAACTCCAGGCCAGGTGAGGATGGAGCCCCAGATCCCACTGGCTCCCTCCCCAGCAGCAGCCACAGTCGGCACCCTGGGCCGGCATGGGACAGCCAGTCAGCCAGCACTGTGGCGCTGGCAGGGAGCATGATGAGTGAGGGCCAGGACACCTCTGACAGGTGAGCAAGGTGGCTGCTCTGGGGGGCTTGCACTTCCCTTCCGAACAGCTGCCCTGCTGCGCAGGGACAGGTGATGTCCCCCCTTGGGGTGTTGCCCTCAGACTGGTGTCTGTCGACAGGGAAGGTGTCACCATCGAGGTGGAGGTGTCGGTTGAAGCAGTGCCGTGTCCTGCCCAGCAGCAGAGCCTGAGCAGCGCCCTATCTGGGCAGAGTCTCTCTGGAGACTCCCTGGGAGCCCCCAGTGACAGGGGCAGCTCTGTGGGTGTCCCCGTAGAGTGAGGGAGACTGAGGGGAAGAGCCTCGATCCATACATAGGCCCCATGCCCTCCTGTGGCAGAGCCAGCTCCCCTCTGTGCAGGCGCTCCCAGCCCCAGGAGCTGGGTCCTGGATAACTACTGACTGCACCCTGCACTGCTGCACCATCTGCCTCCTCCCCAGAGGCACCACTGGGAAATAAAGTTGCTTTCCAAGGGTCCATCTGTCTGCTGCGGCACACTGGGGTGACACCACAGGCTGTGGGTGGGGACTCTGGGCCACATGGGCTATGCAGTCTTGGGCAGCATCGTCTTGCTTGTGATCACTGACTCCACTGCAGCATCCTGGGGAGAAAAACCTACTTCTGGGCATTTTACTGCTCCAAGCTGGGCAGTCGCAGAATGACAGAAGAGTTTGGGTTTTAAGAGACTTTAAAACTCACCTAAGCCCCCCTGCTGTGGGCAGGGACACCTTGCACTAGACTACGTTGCTCCAAGCTCTGTCCAACCTGGCCTTGAACACTTCCAGGGATGGGGCAGCCACAACTTCTCTGGGCAAACTGCCACTGCCTTACCACCCAAGAATTTCTTCCCAACATCCCATCTAACCCTGCCCTCTGTGGTGAGCCCTGTGCCACATCAAAGGCCCTTAGAACTGCAGGTGTTTGTGTTAACCTGCTGCAGCTGCTCAGGGAACATACTTCAGGGTTCTGCTATGACAGGCATGCTTGGTCTTGGCAGTTCAGCAAGAACATGGAGGAGCACAGGATCCCAGGAGCTGTGTGGGGAGGGGTCCTGGTCACCTCTGCAGTGCCAGCAGAGGCACCAACACAGCTGCCCCAAGGCCCTCAGGATGGTCAAAGCCAGGGGTGCCTGAGGTCCAAGGGGGCTGTGGGATACCCTCTGGCAGCAACAGGCTGCTGCCCACAGGGCTTGGAGCTCCCTGTGGGACTCCAGGATGGGTGGGACCACTCTGGGCTGGGCAGGAAGGGAGGACTGGGGGGAAGAGCAAGTGTTGGGAACAGACACAAAAGGGCCAGTAGTGTGTTAAAAAAAAAAAAAAGCTTACCACAGAGTGCCCTTCTTTTCCAGCAGTTTGCCAGCTCTGTGGCTCTTTCTGCTGCACAGAGACCCCACCTGTACAGCCCACCTTTCCATCAGTGTTTTACAGCCCAGGGACTTCATTCCTTCAGGAGCAGCCCTGGGTATTGGCACACCGTGTATGAGCTGTGTGTCAGGGAGGAACTGCCCCTTGCTGTACCTTGATAGAAAGTGCAGTTTGATGGATGCTCCATGCTGAGGGCAGGTGAGCTCAGGGGTGACTGGTGCCTCCATCCCTTCAGCAGTCACAGACTGTCTCCAGGGACTCCTGTCTGCTCTACATGAGAATCTTCAGTGGAGCCATCCCAGGGGAACCGGGAGCCACAGGCAAAAGCCCTGCAGTGTTCCAAGACCCCAGTGACAAATGATGTCCTTCCCCCACCCCCCATCTTCCTCATCTCCCCCTCTAGGAAAGAACCAAGGACCAAGAGCACAGCTGTGTTTTCCAGTCTTTTAGTTTGAAAAAAGTATTGATTGAAAGTGTACAACCGAATGCGGTGTGGCCACAGCACCACCGCCAGATTGTTTCACAAATAAAAACAGAAAGGGCCTTAAATAATTGGGTGCAGATTAAAAAAACCTCAACAGTGAAAAAGTTCTTCCCTCCAAACAGAAATTCACAGGCACAGAAATGGCAACAACCACATGGAGACAATGGGGGGACATCCTCATCCTCCTCACCACGGGCTCTGCGCTGTGGCGCTCCCGGGCGCAGCTCCGTCCTCGCTCCCTCTTTGGAATGGTTACGGATGAACAGTGCGACATGCCCTCGCTAACCAGACCCACCCCCCACCCCCCAACCAGGACACGGACAAACAAGGCCTCTGCTAAGGCTAAAAAAAGGACAAGACTTGGAGTCTTGAGTTCAGCATGGGTAAGAAACGAGAGTCTGGTGAGCACAGCCCAGTCCTTGGGTGGGCCCCGTTACTCCAGCTTGGCCTTCTTGGTGCTGTCCCCGCCATTCTCCTCCGCTGGTGCTGCCGCCTCCCCCAGTTTCCGCTTCCCGCTCTCAGCAGGTGAGTGTGTGTTACGGGGTTTGAAGCTGATGATGATGCAGGTCATATTATCGCAGCCAGTGCCATCCCCTGAGGTATCTGGAGCCAAGCACTGATCCAGCAGCTGGGGAGGGAAAGGGCAGGTCACAAAGAGCACAGACACACTGGGACCACTTTGGGGCACCAGTTCCATTCCAACACCTGACAGTGGCTTAGGCACTGCCAGGCCAGGACTGTGTGGGATGGGTTAAATGCTGTTCCCATCAGAGAAGGGACAGAAAAGGCCTCAACAGCTAGCTCCAAGTTTCTGAATATGGGCAGCAACTCCTTTGGCTGGACAGCAGCTCTGAGGTCACACACTGGCCAGGGTGCCCAGGAAACTGGGTCCCATTGCAGCCTGTAAGCTGCCAGATCCCCTGAGAACTGAATGAGCCCATCTGAGGGAGGAGGAGGGCAGAGCCAGGCATTGAGTTGGGACACAGAAATGCTGTGTTGCTACAGGAATGGCAGAGCTCTGGATTTTACCTCTTCTACAATGGAGGAGAGTGGCCGCAGGACTCCATTCTCATCCTTTTGAGTGATCTTGGACTGGATGAAATCCACCACTTCCTGGCTGCTCATCACATTCCTGCAGAGCAGAGAGGTCAGAAGAGCAGGCAAAGGGAGCTCACATGCCAGTGTCCAATAGGCCTTCCCCAGGCCCAGCTCTGGAGAAAAACCAGAGAAGGGATGCCCCAGAGGCACAACAGCTCCCTCACCACTCACCAGATTCCATCACAGGCAATGACCATGAAGTCGTGGTCATCGTTTATTGTCAGCACTTTGATGTCAGGCAAGGCAGAGATCATCTGCTCTTCCGGCGGGAGGTTCTTGTTCCGCTTGTAGAAGTGATCCCCTGTGGTGGAGAGGAGGATGTCTGGGCATGGGCAGTGCTGGCTGCCCTGCACAGTGAGCAGCACTGCCCTGCTGCAAGGCAGCTCCAGTGGGATCAGCCAGTGCTCCCACAACCTGGGATAAGGCTGGTGTCAGCTCTGGTTAGCCCAGGGAAGAGGGACCTTGGCTAGCTCAGCCTCTCTTTACCCCAAATCGAGTGCTGCTTCCGCACCTCCTGGGCCAACAGCACATGGCACCAGTCACCTCTGTAGAGGCTGTGGCTGCCCCGTCCCTGGAAGTATTCTGGGCCAGGCTGGACAGGCCTTGGAGCAACTTGTTCGAGTGGAAGGTGTCACTGGCCATGGCAGGGTGTTGAAATGAGATAATCTTTAAAGTTCCATTTCCATCCCACCCAAACCAGTGTTGATTCTATGATTTATAGCTCACTTGAGAAAACTGACCCTCAGCTCCAGCTAGCAGTTTATCAGGAATCAGAGCCTAGAAAGGGACTTCCAGGGCCACTGTGAAAGAGCAGGTGAGAGTGCCAGAGTCCCCCATGATAAACAAAATCCTTGTTTCTATCTTAAAGGTGTTTTTATCTCTTTCAATGGTTTGGGTCCTTCTGCAGAAATACAGATGACCAAGTGGGTTCAGACTGCCATGAAGCCAGGTCTCCAGGAAGCAACACACCAAGGTCCTTCAACAGCTAGCGAGCAGGAAAAGTCCTGCTCCAAAGGCAGCAGCCTTGTTTTAGGACAGTTTACATGGCCTGGTTTCTGACAACCCAGCTACTGGCACAACAGCGTGGGAGGTGCTAGGTGCTGCTTTCCACTGGTGTCCAACTGTTTCATGGCCATTTTCTCCATTTAGACTGAAATCTCCCATGAAATAATGAATAGGTTCTACTCATCTAGTTAAAAACTCAGTGGCCGGCAGCGCTGGAAGCATGGCTGTCCTGAGGCCAGGCCTGCCAGCATCCCCCCTCCTGCTCACCGATGGCCCTGGAGAGGTTGAGGCCGCCATTCACCCTCCCATCCATGGTGACCTTGCCGCCAGCGTTCTTTATCCTGGCCAGCTCCACCTCGTCCTCTGGCTTATGGTCATAGGACATGTCGACAGCCTTGCCACCCTCCGACACAACGCAGCGCGAGTCCCCGGCGTTGGCCACGATCAGCTGCTTGCCCCGGATGAGTGCCACAACAGCAGTGGTCCCGCTGTCTGAGCCAGGCTGCAAGAGACATGGCATTTTGGTGAGATTCCTTTCTCTGGCTCCATGTCAAGTCACTAAGGAAGCCAGGCCCAGCTGTGTCCCAGACCCCTGGGTGCTGCATCTCAGACCATGAGCACAAACAGAATGATGGAGAAAGCCCAAAGGAAGTGTGAAACACCAGGAGTGTGTTCACTGAGGGGCAGGGCCAGGCAACACCTCCATCCCAGACGCATGCAGCTAAGTGGGTCAGGATTCTCTGGTGTTCCACATGTCCTGCCATATTCCCTGCTCTAATGTGCTAATTCCAGCCCCTGCCCACCATAAGCAGATCCTCACTGCAAGCCAGGGCATCTCCCCAAAGGGAGAAATTGGCACCTTGGAAGCCATGTCCCCCTTTACGTGACCTCCTGAGTCCCTGCACCACCTGCCTGTGCTGTCATGGGCTAAGGAGCCGCAGCCCTGGCCTGGTGAGGAGCAATGCTGTGCCCTGGAGCAGCAGTGCCAGCAGAGCCTGTCTCTTCCTGCCCCATGCTCTCCCCCCACACCATCCCCAGAGCATTTCCCAGCACCCCACACTCGGAAGCAGGATCAGCCTTGTCTATCTCAACTAGCTGTCCAGATCCAGGTCCCTCACTCAGCCTTTGCACAAACCCAGGCTGTCAGCAGGCTCTCTCAGCCCTAGGAGAGCACATGGGGTATTCTATCCCTACCTGAATAGGAACAACCCCTTACTGAGTCTCTCAAGTGCCCCTGGCTCCACACTATGCTGCAGAACACAAGAACAGGGTGTGCACCTCCTCTTTCCCCTCCATGCCTGGTAACAACATTTCCTCCTCTTCATCCTCATCCTCCTCTGCTTCTTCAGTATCATCTTCATCATCTTCATTCTCTGCCTCTTCACTGCTGTAACCATCCTCATCCTCACTGCATTCCTATAAGAAAGGAGGGATACCACAGGAGTCACACAGGACACTCAGTGCCCTTCCCACGCTGGTCCCTCCATTCTGGGGACCAGTGGTCAGTTCCCCCAGAGGTGTGAGGTGAGCTGGCACGTGTCCCCCACACCTGACGGCTACAACCAGAGCAGCTGGTGTCACTAGAACAGTGGATGAAGGAATGGTGCATGCAGCAGGACCAAGGGCTATCGGCTATGGCCACTGCAGGTTGAGAGTGTGTGTCCTTCAGGGTTAGCTCAACAATCCCAAACATTCCCATGGGATGGCCTCAAAGGATCAGCCTGAAACAACCTGTTCCTAGGACACACCTAGGATGAGCCAGGGGCTCTTCTAAGTTCCACCATAAGCAATGCATTCTGCCCAGCCAGAAGGCCACTCTGTCCCAGTGCTGTTTCCTACCTCACTGTCTTCCTCCTCTTCCTCAACCTCATCTGACTCATCCTCACTGTCCTCAAAAAATTTGGATTTGGTTGTGCGCTGGGGCTTTCCCGTGGAGGAGCAGGAGGGCCCGGCCTCCCCAGTAGAAGAGGTGACGGCCTCGTCACCTTTGCCTAGTTCAGGCTTCTGCAGAGCAGGGCTGTTGCCTCCAGCGCTGGCTTTGTCTGAGGTGGAGGAAATACCCGTGATTTCTTCGTTTGGCTTCCCATTCTTCCTCTCCTTGTGGTCAGGAAGCTCCCCTGGGTCAGCCTCTCCATTCATATTTGACTCCCCATCATGCTGCTTGCCTGTCCCCTCCGGAGAGTTATCCCCAGCTGCAGCTACAGACTTGGCTTTGAGGTTCTTGGTGCAGTTTTGTCCATAACGTGTGAGAAGCTCCTCGATGGTCATTGTGGCTTCTTCATGCAGAAGAGCAGCTTCCTCATTATCCACTGCAAATGGAAAGGAAAGGGGGTGAGGACAGAGAGGGTCAGAGAGCAGGATACCCACCATGCTAGGTCCAGTGATGAGCTGCCCTGGCTGAGGCTGCTGCTGCAAAGTTCCAGCAGTGCTCCCCAGGCTAACTGTGAGCGCACAGCCAGGCCTGTGCCAACTCAGGTGCTGCAGGTGAGCAGGATGGAAATGGCAGGGCCACAGCTCTGACCACGGCACAGCCTGACAGTCCCCCAGAGCCCCAGTCCTCCCTGGCTGGCTGACAGCAGCACAGAGCCTTTACATCAGGTGCATGGCTGGGGATAGAGCCTCACTTTCCCGAGCACAGGCTCCCTGGGAGCTGCAGAGAAGCAGACTCACTGCTTCCATGAGCAGGTTTGGTCAATAATGCTGCAGCACAAGAAGAAAGTAGTTGCTCCATGGGCCTGAAACACTGCAGGGACCCTCCACCAGCTGTCACCTGGACAAGTGAAACAGGTGAGAGCACAGCTTTGGGCAGTGACCATGGCATCTCCTAAATGGGACTAGGCAAAACATGGGATGACTTTCCCTAAATCATGAGCCAGTGACCACCACTTCCCTACTGACATCCCCTTGGTTGTAGTTTGCTTTGTTATTTAATTCCAAAAGGAAAACATATACCCAAATACTCCTGAAAATATAGGACAGAAAGAAAGAAAACCCAATCAACCAACCACCTACTTTGTCCCTATCAGCTGGAGAATCAGAGTCAACAAACTCAGCATTTCCAGACCAACACTGTACAGGTGACAGTATTGCCTTGCATTTGCCTCAAGGCTGGTCACCAGGTACTCAGTGAGAGCAGCACAGGATTCTCCCCCAGGAATCATCTCCTGTCTGGCTCTGGGGGCTGGGAACCACATGCTGGTGGAACGCTTGCTTTTTTGTGAAGAGACCAGAATCTATTCAGCCCTACTTGCTGCCACCAGCCTGGGAGAGCCGAGTACTGTGCACCACATCACTTCCCTTACACAACTCAGCCCACTTCCCAGCTCAGAATTCCTGACACATCCTGCAACCCTGCACCCTGTGGAGGAATGCATACAGAAAATGGTGACAGGCTGGTTTGTTATCCATAGCATTAAGCTCCCAAATGGATCTGTGTTCCCCCAGCACCAGCTCAAAGCCACAGACAGTGCTGAAAGGTGGCAGCTCAGCTCAGCCAAAAATTAACTGAGAAACTGGGACAGAAAACCTTGTGCCAAAGGAGACCTGGCCCTGCTGCTCTTGGTCCGTCCTGCAGCTGCAGCCTTGTCTGCTCAGTGGCATCTGACTTACCATCATCTTCATCAGCAACTTTCTCTTTCTCATCTTCATCATCTTGGGGCCGCCCAGCCATTTGGGAGAGCTCCTTAATCACCTCCTCAGTGGTGAGCTTGGCATCAATGGCCAAGAATGCATCTTCCAGGGCCTGCATGTGAACAGACATGAGTGGGCAGCCCTCCCTTCTCTATGGAAGCATTGCCATGCTATGTAATCCAGTCTCTTTGATCATGCACACCATACGGAATCATAGTATGGCTGCAGCTGGAAGGGACCTCTGGGATTCTTATGATCCAACTCCCTACTCCAGAAGGGACACCCAGAGCTGATTGCCCAGAACCATATCCAGACAGATTCTGAACAGCTCCAAGGATGGACACTCCATTGCCTCCCTTGTCACCCTGCACAGTGGCATCGGGTACTGATACAAGGGCTTTCCTCTCCATTGGTGCTCACTCATTTGTCCTAGTTACAGCATCTGGGCCCAGTTTATCACTGTGTGGGTGTAACCAAAACTGTATTCTACATCCTCTATGTAATTTCTGATGAACTCTTAATAGTGGAACATTTGCAGCAGCTGCTAAGGGCACACATGGCACCTCAGGCTACAAGCTGGGTGTTAAAGAACCCTGTAAGGCATAGGAGTGTTTGTCTTCACACCAGTGACTCAGGCAGTGATAACTCCCCTCTGGGGAGGCATTAGCACCTTCACACCCAGCCTGAGGCGTCAGGTCTGCTAATGGGCTATTAGGGAGTGGCATGATAGGCATTTGCAAAGACCTAGACCATCAAAAATTCCAGAATATCCCATGACTCACAGAGTTAAATCTCCCTTTGAAACTCCCCACCCTGGGGAAGGTACTGTGCACACCCACCTGAACCCAAGCATATGTAATTTTCACGTTTTGGGACTTCGGGTACCACTGGTCAGATCTAGAGGAGGACCAGAACATCAACAGGACTGCAACTGCTGCTCTCAACAAGACTGTGACCATCATCCTCACCAACAGGTTTTCCTTTCCTTTTACTTTGTACTCGGGGGAACCACATGGCACTCAGCACAGGGGCTAACAAACACCATTCTGTTTGTGCCTCAGGGTGCTGGGTTATACATCTGGTTTCTGTGGGTTAAAATCAATTTTTCTCTGTATCATTGTATTTATTGTAATCTCTTAGTTAATTGTAACTCGGACTTGTAATCTCTCTTGAGTTGGGTTCATTTCTCCCACCAGTTTACCTTTAAAGCAGCACACTCATTCCAGCGCAGAATTGGCTCCTTACCTTTTGCAATTTGCCTTCCTTGTAGGCCTTCTGGTCTTTGATGATCTCAGGGAGGTACTTGGCACAGTACAGGGCAACTTCTTCTCCTGAAAAAGAGCAGAAACCATTTAGAGGCTGATCCTCCCAGAAGGCATGCTCTTGAGCAACTGAATTCCTGAGACAAATCCCAGAACACAAACCAGAGCAGTCCTAGACACAGAATGGTGACACAGCAGTTGACTTTGGGGGTCCTACTCACACCTTCCTAGGGTAGCACCTCTGGAGCAGCAGGATGTGCTGATGGCCCTGGAAAACCTCAGTGAACTCCAAACCACCAAGTTTGGCCAATGTTGTGAGCTTCCTGAGAGAGAGCTTAGGCCCACTGTGACATTTAGACTGACTCTTTAGGCCCAGGCTACCTGGAGACCTCCATTTTCACATGTCAGTGCAAGCAGAAGGGAAGCTTGTGATCAATGTAGGCTCTCTTGGAGCATTAACAACATGTAATGAGCACATAAAAAGTGTCCCGTGTTCTAGTGTGTGTTCCATGACAATGTCAATGGGATTCCACAGCTTGAGATGACCCTTTCAGGAGATGGGGCAGCCACCTTGGTACAGGAAGGGGTGTGTGTATGCATGACATGACAAACAACAGCTGGAAGGCACACCATGCCAAGAACACAAGGAGACAAATCTGGGACTGAGGAACCACAACTCAAGCCAAGTGACAACCCTAGAGCAGCTGAGAGATTTTTAAAAGTCAGAACTCTCCCCACAGCTCTGCAATTAGTGGTGTAATATATGGAATAGGGCACAGGAGGCATTTGTTGTGATCACAGAGTGCTACTAAGAGAGGAGGAAGAGTGAATAGTGAGGGATCATGAATTTCTCTATTTTATCTTGAATGGGGACCAGAAGGAGTAGTGTGAGTTGTAAGAGATCAGACTAGTCACTGAAGTTTTTATATGAGGCAAAGAACAATGTAGGACACAGGAACCCGGCCCACATGTCATGAGAAAGAAAAGTTAGAGCCAGAAACTGAGAAACAAATGAAAGGATAGCAGAGGAGGGAGGGGAGCAGGGCAGGCTGTGGGTCCTGCCAAAGGGTCCAGGGGCATCCTTGAGGCTCTGCTGGACCAGTTCCCTGTCACAGGGCAAAGAAGCAGCAGTGTGGGTGACTGGATTCCAGAGCCTCCCTGCATCTGGGGCTTCCCTGAGGATGTAGGTACAGCCAGAGCCATATGTGCTCTTTTCCTTGGGCTACAGGATGGTTTTCACACAGATGGACCAGCTGCTGCGTATCCCAACTTCTCTGCCCTTCTCCCAGCCCAGCAGAGGCTGTGAGGACAGCTGAGCCTGATGAGTTGTGCAGGCAGGAGCAAGGCTCTGTGAAGGAATGGGGAGCAGGCTAGGTGAGGGGAAAGCAGCATCACCCATCAGCTTAGCAAAGGGAGAGCCAGAAGGAAGCAGAGAGGTGGGGAAATTTGAGAGAAAGAAACAGCAGACAAGGGACTTTTCCAGTGTGCCAGCAGAGAAGGGATCAACTGGCCATTGACAGAGAACAGAAAGAGCAAAATGGCTGCTTCTACACAGTGCAGCAAAGCATTCCATGGTACAGAACCAGGGAACAAAGAGACTGGGTCTGACCTGGGAGTGCTGGAGAGGACCTGTGACAAGTGCCCGGAGCGACAGGACAAAGGTGAATGGCTTCACACTGACAGAGGACAGGCCTAAATGAGATATTAGGAGAAAGTCTTGCCTGTGAGGGTGGTGAAGCCCTGGCCATTCTGTGTTTTCTCCACAAAAACCTCTTGGAGAAAGGTGAATAACTGTTAATTGTCTCCATGAGATGGGACCTGAAGGACAGTGATGGCCTAAGTGCAGAGCCCACATGCCAGATTAGTCCAAAGGTGAGTGTTTGAATAACAGATCTCCCAGGGAAACACCACTAATTACTGCAGAGCCCAGAAAAAGGCAGGAGCCAACACTAGCCTTTATCAGGTACAGCATAAAAAAAGAGCATGGTGTGGGTCAGGTAAAGAGAGCACTGCAAGGGTCAGGTAAACTGACACCAGGAACAGCTGAACCACTGTGGTGACCTGCAGCTGTTAACAGATATAAATGCCCTCTAACATGCTCTGGTCAATCCGTTATTAAGAGCCAACCCTTCCAGACCCACAGTGGGTGCCAAGAAAGGACTCTCATGGTTTAACCCCAGATGGCAACTAAGCACCACCCAGCTGCTTGCACACCCACCTCTCCTTGTGGGATGCGGGAGAGAATCAGAAGAGCAAAAGGGAGAAAATCCTTGAGTTCAGAGAAGTTTAAAACAATAAGAATAATAGTGATAATTATTTAAAAAATATTGTGAAAAGGAAAATAGCAAAGAGAGAAATAAACCCCAAGACAGACAAACAATGCAAGATATGTGTCAATGAAGACAGTTACTAAAAGGAAGAGTTAAAAGGCTAAAGCACAGGTAGACAGCGACAGAGTCTGATCAGAAACCCCCACTGAAGGGGCAGAGTGCTCAAATATCATTCTCCAGAATCTGGGGGAAGAGAGGCCAGGGCACATAAAAAGGAAGCTGGGGAAGGCAAAAAACCCACCAACATCTCTCCAACATTGGAAGGCTTGTCCACAGTGGGGAAATGTAAGAGAAAAACTGGTAAGTGAAATGGAAAAAGTTAATATGAAAAAGCCCCTCAAACCCACCCTTTTTTCATATAGCACAATAATAAAAACTTTTCCCAATGCAGCTGAAGCAGGAAGCTTACTGGAGAGTTTCAGGCTGAGATATAAGCAAAGTATGTAAGAGACAGTAGATTCGGTTTTTGCACTCGCAGCTAATAAGGCTCAGCAAGGTTCCCACCCAAAAAAATCTTACTCTTACGTGGGAGAGACTTGAGAAATCGTTTCAAACTAAATAATGTATCAATAAAATCATACAATTGTAGGGATGGGCAAAAGCTGTTCTTCAGTCGAGTGCAACTATATCCATATCCATATCCTTCCTGATAAGGTTTATCTAGGAAGAGTTGTAGAGATTCAGTCACTAGAAGCCTAAAATCCGTATTAGAAATCCATCCTGTGCTTTGCCATTCCATGTCTTTCCCCAATGTCTATCTTGAATCTTTCCTATTGTATTTAAAAATCCCAAGCACACTACTCCATGTCCCATACTAAGGAATGTCATGAGTGTCCAAAATCTCTCTAAAACCCAACACATGACATAGACCTCTTCAGCAGCTGAAAAACCAAAACACTGAGCTCAGAGGAGAACAGATGGTTTGATACTATTCATTCTTGACCTATTTTTGGTAGATGCTCCTTATCTTTATTTTTGCCTGACATACACAAATGGTTTCTGAATTTCTGCTGTGAGGTGAGCAGCTGCTGAATCCCTAAATCCTGTTTCCTTGTCACTCCCTGACTCTCAGCACCAACTCATCACTCCCATGTTCTCAGACATACTCTCCAGGATATCAGCGACTGCCCCACCCGAGTCTCTGCACACTCTAAGATGAAGTTCAGGAGAAAAATACTTTCAGAGCATTAAATACATTCTACAGCCTGAGACAGTATCTTTGGAAGAGCTACTCACCACCAACCTACACAGGCTGAGCTTTTTAGCATATACTAATGCAGAAAAAAGTTTTAAGGTGTAATTTGCAAATTAATAGTTGGATCTCTCAATTCTAAAGGCAAGCAGAAATTATGAACTGCATTGTCTTACCCTCCACTGAAATCTACTTTATATCAGAGAAACGAGACACAGACAGACCACACCAAAAATACTGCCTCAGAGTGGGGGAACTGGGTTGACAACACTCCGGAGTAGCACAGCATACACAGAAATTGTAATATACACACAGCTTTTAAATACTCAGGGACACATATACAGCAGAGATGGTCACGAACTGGTCAGTGTGTTTCAGAGCAAATGAGCGGGAAGAAACAGGCAGTTTAGTTCATTTACTCCACGCAGATTTTGAAAAAGCTTTCAAATAAATCATCAAATGTTTCCCACGCTGCTGCCATGGGAAAAGTAGTGAGGTTGGACAGGAGCAGTTTTCAGAATGGAGGAGGACCACTGGGAGAGCTCTTTGAAGAGATACAGTGCTCAACATTGACATAAATTAACAGGAAAAGAGGTTAAGTAAAATGGGATGGATCACTCAGGACGATCAAAACTAAAATAATTTGCAAGATTTAACAGGAGGATCTTGTGCTTTTATGTGACATTGGCAGATGGAATTCTGTAATAATATTACCAATGCTATTTAATAGCAATATTCACCTGTATGAGCAAAGACAAGCCTAGGGCTCCTCTGACTGGAAGAAATGACATGAAGTCCAAAATGGTAAAAGTGAAAAGTGCCTATGGAGTGATTACTCACTCATTCCTCATATGTGTTGGAGATATTGCAGTGAAATTATCAGGCAGCAGATATAATTATCTCTTTTTCAAATAATTCTATATAAAATGCACAATGCAAACAATCACCAAACATAGAAACCTGTTTAAAATGCAGTTAAACAAATTTGTGAAGAGATAGTTCATCGAGAAGGCTCCAGGATGTCTCCAGGATGGAATGGCTGCAACCTCCAGCTCAGGGAACCTTTACCTGGGGAGTGGGAGTTGGGCAGCTACAGGCAGGGAATGGATCTTCCTATTCTAATTTCCATCTTTTCCTTGGGCAACCAGAAGAACACACTGCCTACAGTCAGACCTTTGGTCCAGTCTCAGGTGTTTTTTCATACCAACTTTCCTCCTCTGACTCTCCTGCCCAACTTATCGACACAAAAAGAGCCACTCTCAAAAGTTGTAGAAGACGGAATGCAAATCTGATTTTAATTTTAGATCAACCCCTGACCTTCTTTCTAGGATCCCTAAGCCACATTCAGAACTTCCACTGATGACATCTATCAAAGAAAATGCTTCCCAAAAAGGAGCAGGATTCCTAATGATAGCTGGATGCCCCAGCAGTCATGGACAGCCCAGAGGGGTCACACTGAAGGACAGGAGAGAGCACAGTGGGCATAGTTACCTCCGTGTCCATCGTAGACGGAGAACATGGCTGTTTCACTGTCCAGCTCAGGAATGCAGTTGTGAGCATCCTGAAAGAGAGAACAAAGGTCTGGAATGACAGGGATTGCATTAAACCCACAGAAAATCATAGAACCATATAGTTGTTTGGGTTGGAAAAGCCCTCTGAGACCACTGAGTCCAACATTCCCCCAGCATTGTGAAGACCACCATGCTGCCCCATGTCCCCAGGTGCCACAGCCACACAGCTCCTAAATCCCTCCAGGAACATGGACTTCACCACTGCCCTGGGCAGATGTGCCAGGGCCAGACAAGCCGTTCCATGAAGAAATTGTTCCCGATATCCAACCTGACCCTCCCCTGGCCCAGCCTGAGGCCATTCCCTCTCCTCCTGTCCCTGTTCCCTGGAGCAGAGCCCGACCCCCCCCCCCGGCTCCCCCCTCCTGGCAGGGAGTTGCAGAGTCAGAGGGTCCCCCCTGAGCCTCCTTTTCTCCAGGTTGAGCTCCACCAGCTGGTCCTCATCAGACTTGTGCTCCAGACCCTTACCCAGCTCCATTCTCATCTTTGGACATGCTCCAGCACAAAGGTCAACAACATATAAGCCACATACACTGTGCCCTTCTTTCCCCAAGATCTCTCTGGAATAGCCAGCTTTGAGGGAGGCACCACTCCAATTTTACAGTCAGAAGAGGTGCTTGACCTCCTTCACCTATAGGTAAGCAAACCCACCTTGGCTATTCCAGTGCAGGGCCTAGAACAGACAGATGGGCTGAACCTTTCTCCTAAGCCTTCTGCCTGCCCAGCTCATTTTGTGACATTCCTGACACAACCCACATGCTTGTGTTCAGGAACCATCCTGGGATATGCTCAGCAATCTGATTTTGCCATGGTTCATCACCTTAAATGTGCTACAGCTGCCCCAAAACACTGTGCTTATTCCAATATCTGGCTCAAATCTCTGAATGTGTCCATACTGCTCTCCATATCCCAAAATTTACACAATCACTGAGTGACACTCAATCACAGTCCAGCAACCACTGGCCTCTTCTGCTTTTTTATGTAGAACTCCTTGGATAAAGACTCTTTGCCCTCCAGAGTCCCACGATCTTGTAAAAAAGAACTCTATTTCCTGCTCAGGAAAATGGGAACACAGAGGGTCTGGGTTTATGCAGCACTCAGTGCAATGGATTGCTGGCACTGGGATGAAAAGTGTCTGAACACACAAGTGACAATCTGAGTTCAAATGAAAAAATGACCCTGAATGGTAATGCAGGAAATTCCCCCAGAGCTCACTGGAGAGAGCACGAATGAAAACAAGGAGCAATCAAGAGCCAGCATTTTCATGTTCACTTTTCTGAGCATTCACAGAAGCCAGCGAGACAGTGAACCCACAGCACAGTAACTGGGATGAGTCCCAGGTGACCAACCAGGGGCGTAATTAAAGTGATGCAAATGTTGCTGGGGAGGAAACACAGCACTGTCACCAAAACAGTCTGTGCTGCCCTTGCTGAGCCGCCACTGCAGCCAGTCCTGACCTGCCACCTCCCTGAGCCCTCCTTGCAGCATCCCCAAACCTGAGGCGGGCAGACTGGCAGGACCAGGCTCCCACACCACACACGGGGCTCACTCTGCCCCACTCCAAGCACAGGTGCTGATGGCTCTGCACGTGGGGCACAGCCAGGCCCTGGCATTGGCAGCATCACTGAGCACCTGTGCTGCCAGTTACCAGCCTGCAGCCCAGCTTCCAGGCCAGTTCAGCCCACTGCAGCAACTCTGAGGGACCTCCTGCACTCAGAAGGAGCAAAAGCTCACCGAAGTTCCCAAAGCCAGCTCTCTGCTATCCAGCCCTCTGGGATTTTAGGTCTCCCCAGCCACCTCAGTGGTTACTGTAGCACTGATGAAAAACAGGGTGTTTGAAACATCAAACATCCCGTTCCACTGAAATGAGCAAACAAGTTAAAACTAAGTTATCCCTTGAGTCCCCTTCTGCCCTACACATTTCCTTACTCCCAAAGCAACCCCTCTGGACTAAATTACAGTATTTCTTTAGAGCCGTGTATAGCCACCTCACTTGGTGGCTCCTAAAACCTATGAGGCAACAAAAAGCTCCTTTGCACAGTTTCTGCCACCTAAAATGCCTGTGTCCTACCACCTGCACACTCTGGCTGCCTTCACTGATGCACACAGAACCAGAGTCTCAAGCACAAACAATTGATCACAACTTTCTCCAAGTCTCGCAGAAGACCAAAAGTGCAAATGAACATGAAGAAAAGGAAAAAACAAACCAAGACATGACAGAGAGCAAAACAGAGAGCACTGCAATGCAAGAAAATGCAACAGGACTGCTCAGATGTGTGTGAAACACACATTACTCTCCCATCAAGTTCGGAAGCAATCTGCAGCAGGTTCAGCTCCTGACATCCACTCATTTTTTGGGATAATTCAGTTAAACCATGTCCACTCTAAGTGCCTCAGCGCTGCCTCTGCCAACAGCAATAAGCCAGGGATGTTGGGTAGTGCAGAACCCACAGCTGCAGACCAGGGCCTCATCCAACCTCTGTACAGGTATCAGCGACAGCCCTCAAGTGAGTAAGGTTAGAACCTCATCCCAGGCTTGCTCCTGAACACACTGCAACTCCGGGCATGGGGATGCCAGAGCCATGCCCGTGTTCAGCTGCTCAAACATGCACTAATCACCACTGAGATTACACCTCAGTGCTCCAAGAACGTCCCTGTGCCAAGCTGCCCACTCCAGGGGTCACTGGGAGGGACCAGCTCAGTCACTGTCAGCCAGCTCAGCGCACACTCCGAGTGTATCTCAAGAGCACAAGTACCAATTCTGCATCTTCTAGCCCAAGAACCAGAGTTCAGGGATTCACACACACAAAGGAGGAAACTCCTGGTCAATGCTGTCCCACTCCAACAGTGGTGAAGTGTCTGACATGGCTCATGAACCCGTATTGGCAAAAATTCTACCCCTCACAGCCAGAACGGGACATCCTCCCCACACCAGCCACAGGACTATGAACCAGATGCTGAGATATGTCTCAGGGGGGGCTGCAGGGACCAGGATTCATCTTTCCTGAACTCAGCTGTTTGCTGGTTGCCCAGAAAGGTAAAACAAGCCAGCATGTTACTGGTACTTCCGGAGGGTGTGAAGTTCACAGGCCTTTGGGTCAGCAGCCCCATGCTGCCCTCACACCAACCAGCAGCTTGACAGAGCAGCACCTGCAGCCTCCTGCCCAAGAGCAGTGCGGGCAAACAGCCGGATCCTCGGCCAGGCGTGGGGCTGGTGGGAACTCATCTGGCCACACCGCACCCAGCAAAGGCAGGACTGGCTACGGGAGAATTCTTCCTACAGATTTTCCTAGAAATAGACAAAAACAGGAAAGGAGCACAGCAAGACACGGACACTTCATTCTAGGAGAGAAAAATCGGACATTTTCCCTCAGGGTTTCCCATTTGCTGTCTTTCATTCAGTGTTTCGGCTTCAGCACTGAACGCTCATTCCTTCTGCTTTTTACTCTAAATTCCTCATTTCTCGCGGGGATTTCTCCAGCGGCACGTGCCCCCACGAACCGCAGGGATTAGGGATTCTCCCCGTGGGAGCCGGGACACGCGGCTGCCGTGGGGCATTCAAGGCAGGCTGGGGCGGTACCGGGAGAGACAGAATCCCTCCCCCGCCCTCGGAAGGGAACGGGGGACCGGTAGCCCCCGACCCCCTTAGCCGTCGGGGCCTGTCGGCGCAGGACCACGAGGAGGGACGAAGGTGAACGCTACCGCCCCGCCAGCACCGACACCCTCAGCCCCTCACCTCCATGGAGACGCGCCATCCCTGCATGGCGCTGAACCCGAAGTGCAGCGGGCGCGGCCCGAGCCCGGCACCGTCCCCGGAGCTCTTCACCGTGTTGGGCTGCGACAAGTAGGCGCCCATTGCGGCCGCGGCGGCCTCGGTCGGCGGCGACCGGACCGGACCGGGGGGCGCGGGCGGAGCGCGGGGGCGGCGGGACCTCGCACCGGCGGGCGGCGACCGGAAGTCGCGCGGCCGGAAGCGCGGCGGCCGGAAGCGCGGACCATAGAGACACAGCCAGAGCGGCACTGCGGCCCGCTCCGCCCAGGGACTGCCCACACGAGCCGCTGCTGGCTTTGAGCTGCCTTGCGGCTCCTTCGGTGAAACAGGGGACTGGAGACCGCACGGCTGAAGCCGCGGGCCCTCACTGGGGCTGGCGCCAGACCCGTCCCTTCCACAGCGAGGGGCTCGCGCGCACCGAGCGCATTGTATGTACTCCGCCAAGCCCACCAGCCAATCAGCGGCGCTGTTGGCCCCGCATCGCGCTCTCATTGGCTATCGCACGGGACGGCCCCGCCCCCTTCGCGGTCCTTCCCGGCTGTTCGCGCAGGGCGCCCCCTGTCGGGTGACTCATCGCGGAGCTCCGCCCGCCGGCGATTGGCGGGCGCTGACTCGCCGCTCGCGGCGCTGATTGGCTGTAGCGGAGGCCCCGCCCCGCACGGCGCGTTACGCAGCGCGGCGGTTGCGGCGGGGACGCGCTCGGGACCGGGAGGTGCCGCGGGCCCGGTAAGTGCGCGGCCCCCGCTCCTCGCCCCCCGCCGCTCCCCTCCACCGGCTCGGCCGGGCGCTGCCGGCAGGCCCGGGGCGCGATCCCGGCTGACAGGCCCGGCGGGGGGGGGGGGGGGGGGGGG
>JAWWEE010000191.1:0-23337 GCA_035221455.1 Xenops minutus | reverse complement strand
CTGTGCCAGGGCCTGCCCACCCTCAGAGGGGAGAATTTCTTCCCGATATCCCATCTAACTCTGCCCTCCAAGATTCCCCCTTGTCCTGTCACTCCAGTTCCTTGTAAATAGTCTCCATCTTTCTTGTCAGCTCCCCTCAGGTATTGGAAAGGGCAATTAAGTCAGCCCAAAGCTTCTCTTTTCCAGGCTGAACAATCCTGATTCTCTCAGCCTTTCCTCATAGGAGAGATGCTCCATCCCTCTGATCATTTCTGTAAAAGAACCCCTTTTTAAAAAGAAGTACTTTTAACTAATGTACAACCTATGGCTGACACCCCAAGCCAGACTTACCAATCTTCTTCACAAATTCATCGTAGTTCTCATCGGCTTCAAACTCGTATTTGCCTGTGAATGCCATGTTTCCCTTGGGATGTGGCTGGGAGAGCAGAAGAGCAGCTGGAATGACCAGAATGGATCGGTGCAGATGAGCTGAAGCCCTGGGGTTTATAAACCAGTCTGAGCTGCTCAGCCCACCTGTGCCCACACCCCTTGGAAATATACTTTTATGACCCATGTGAGTCACTCGCACCAATGCCATTGACCTGTGTGAAAATCAAGGTTATCATGCAATTAGACATCCTTGGGAATAATCTGGAGATCAGCAGAAATCAAGGCCAAAAACTCATTTTTCATTTTATTGCCTATTTAAACAAAGTGATATATTATTACTTTCAATATTCCACCAGTTTTGCATTCAGGATGGAATACAGGTAAAATAAGTTATAACAAAATGGGGAGAAAATGGCTTCAAAGCAGCACCCTGGGATCTCAGCCTTGGTCTGTGTGGAAGCTACCCTATATTAATTAGGATATGAAAATAAGAAACAAGCTGCCCAAATTTCTAAGTAATTCTGGTAGGATATGGGCAATGACAAGATTCTGAATTTGAAGTTTGAATAGGAAAAGATTTCCTGCCTCAGGAAAAGTTTTGCTGTTTCAAAACTTATTATTACCGGGGGAAAATGAGACAATTTCAAGAATAACACACTGACTAGTGGGTGAAGAGCCTGAATCCAGCAAGAAGGGAACTTCTAATGGAACTTTTCAGTTGCTCAGCACAAGTGGCTGAGCAAGTCCTGGGTTAAGGTCCCTGCCCTCTCCCTGTGGCCCTGAGCATTCCAAAAGCTCACCAAAGCTCCCCAGTGTCGAGCCCCAGCTGGACAGTGGATGACTGAGGGGACTGTCCCCAAGTGAGCACCAAAACTCTCTTGCAGTGGACTCTGAGTGTTCCAGAGGGATCTGCACAACCCTGGGAAGAACATCCATGAACTCAATCATAAAATCATCTGTTCACATAAAACTTCCCAGGGGACAATACCCTGGAGTGGGAACACCACATGGACCTTGGGAGATAGATCAGACTGGATAAGGGAAATGACCCAGTTGTGTGTAAAAGGAAAGAGATAATCAGATTATATGAGGAGTACTTGAGCTTTTATATTCCCTTTCTATAAAGATCAGATTTTATTGATAGCTGCCTTGTGCTGCAATATCAAAATGCTGACATCTACACAACTGTACAACACTTAGAGTTGTGGGGACATGGTGGGCACAGAGCCACCATTTAAGTGTGCCCTACAGGAAATTATCAGTGAGTAACTATTTGACTGGGTGGGTGGCTCTTGCCACACACTGAGTAGGAGTTTATTCACCCCCAAGGAGTTGTACCCTGCGCTGTGCAGGAGTTCCAGAGCAGGTCACAAACATCCATCCAAACCATAAGGGTGAAGTGTTAATAAATGTGCTGCTCTGCGGGGGGGGCACACCACTCGAGAACAGGCTTTGGGTAAAGATGACACCACCTGTACCTGTCTGTGCAGAGGAGTTTTTAATATGCACTGTGAATTTGCACCTGTGTTTCTGCTCACTCATTCTGAAGTAAATCCATATTTTCATTCCTGCCTTTTTGGTTATAAAATGCAATGAAATTCAATAGTGGAATGCAGAATGCAGAATGTCATTAACCAGTCTACAAAGACTGAGTCAGGACAATGTTTATTCCAAGAATAAATGAAATTGAGTCCCTCTGACTTTACTAAAGTTACAGTCACTTGCACAATTGATCACATTACTCACCCAAACCTCTACCTCTTCAGTTTCAGCTAAAACCAGTATCCATTTAATGATCTTCCACTTTGCTTTTACAATATTCCCTATTTTCCTTCCTCTTCAGAGCTGTGAGCATGTGATGTGGCTTTTGCATACCTGTACAGCAGGTCATTGAGCTAAATGGTGCAGAGAACTCCAGACTTATGCACTTAAAAAAGAACTAAATTAGAATTATCTAGGTATACAGGCATTTTAAACACAGTATGTGCATTAACCCCACTCCAGCTCCTACAGTGGGGAGCCTGCACACTGCTGCAAACAACCCCAATTATGTTCTAGTCCTGCTTTACAGAACTCGGTTCAAATCCTACTGAATTAACAGCTATGATTGAATCTAGAGGGAAAATAAAGACATTTCCCTGGCACAAGGTGAGTAACAGAGAAAGGCAAAGGAATAAAAAGCATCAGGTGTAAAAGCTGAGCAGAGCTTTCAGAAGCTGGCCATTGTCTTCAGAATACTGGGCACTACCCATCTTTTTCATTCCCAGAGGTGCTTTGTGTAGATCAACCCAACACTCGTTATTCCATGGCAGCCTGGTCCATCTGGGGGGCACCCGCCAGTGTCTGTGGGGCAGGGAATGTGTCCCACACTTGTTCATCCTGGAAAAGAGGACACTGAGGCCAGACCTCATTGGGGTCTGCCGCTTCTCCTGAGGGGCAGCTCCTATCTCTGCTCTGTGTGAGCAGTGACAGGACCTGAGGGAACAGCTGGAGCTGTGTCAGGGCAGGGTTAGGTGGGGTATCAGGAAAAGGCTCTTCCCCCAGAGGGCTGTGGGCTCTGAAGAGGCTTCCCAGGGCAGTGGGCACGGCCCCAAGGCTGACAGAGCTTGGGACTGTTTGGACAATGCTCTGAGGGACAGGGTGGGATTGTCGGGGTGCCTGTGCAGGGCCAGGAGTTGGACTTGGACTTGGATGATCCCTTTGGGTCCCTTCCAGCTCAGGATATTCCATGATTCTATGATACAATTCACTGATTACAATGAGATGTTATTCAGAAAAGCTCAACACTGTATTTGAATTTATCAGGATGATGTAAATTCCAAATGTGCTGCTGTTGTAGACAGCTAACATGAATAAGTTGTCAAAGAAGCAAAACTCATGTGGAAGCTCATTCCCAAAGGAAAAGGTCATCTAAAGTGAGCAGTTAATTCCCTGTGTCTCCTGAATCATCTACCTCTGATATGCAAAACAGCTGAGTCTTCAAATGCTGCTGGGAACAGAGGGAGCTTTAAGGAACCAAATCAAAGGCCTTGGATATCTTTACTTGGAGAATTTACTTGCCACAAAGTCATAAATATAACGTTTTTGCATTCCTTTTGTCTCTTGGAGTCACCCTGCCCTTGAATGTCCCCCAGCATCCTTTAAAGTTTATTGACCTTTCAGATGTGCTGCACAGAGCCAATGAGATACACTGGGAGACAGAATGGAGATAAGGGAAGTAGTTCCATCAGTGAATGAACTGGGCTGAGTGACTGCCTTTGAAGTGCTTTTAGAACTGGAATGCAACTGAACTGGGAGTACACACTCAAATCTAAGTAGGAACCCTCCAGTGAACAGAAAGTTATATTTAATGACTCTTTCAGAATGAAACTTGCTCAGGAAAGCTTGTAAAGGCTTAAAACAGCTGTATCTGGCAATTATTCAGCAACCCTACATTGTAAATGGCTAATGATTATTAATTCCTCTGGTATTCAGAGCAATCATTCATAACGAATTCAGAATGAACTCATTTGCTGTTAATGCCATGTGTGATTCCAGCAGAGTCCTGTTACACTGCTGCCTTATTAAGTACCCATTTGGTCTAGTCTGAGGTGTTACTATTCTTAAGCCAAAAGCAGAAGTACTTACCAACAAGATGTGGCTCAATTATTGAACAGCTTGCACAGAGTTCAAATATTTAACAGAAATCCACCTGCCAGCTCTATGGGTGACAGCCCAGACTCCATCCTTGCCCCAAATGGAACACGGATCTGCCTAACAGAAACAGGAAAGGAAGGATCCTACCAGAGACAGAAACATTTGCAGAGGAGGAAGGTACAGCTCTTCCAGTATTTTGGGGGGACTTCCTAAAAGAATATTCAGTTTTTTCCTGCTGAAACACTCTATCAGGAAAACTTTCAGACTGTTTGGGTCTCTGGAAAGGATTTTTCCAGAAAGCAACAACCAAGTGATTCATTCAAGCTGTACAAGCTGCCAGAGCTCCTGTAGGAAGTGTTTGGTTCTGACCGGTGTTCCCGGTCTGTGAGTGGTACCTTGTGGGAATGCTGAGATCTGGACTAGGCAACAAGACAGAGAACTAGACCCAAGGAAAAACATACCTGGTGTCAGCAGCTTCTTGTGGATTTAATTCTTCTTTTCTTTCTTCAGGATTCTTCCCATTAATTAGCTATCCCATACTAAATGTTATCGGTTGTATCCCATGAAATGGAATGGGGAGAGATAGCAGAAATTGGAGACTATCTTGATTTTTAAATTTAATAACAACTACAACAGAAGACTTGAATTTTTTAATACCAGTTTTTACTCATGTAACCTGAAAATGCACAGTAAAACTAATTTTGGCTGCTCTCAGTTTGAGTCCCACAAAACTAGTCTGC
This sequence comes from Xenops minutus, assembly GCA_035221455.1. Classification (NCBI taxonomy): domain Eukaryota; kingdom Metazoa; phylum Chordata; class Aves; order Passeriformes; family Furnariidae; genus Xenops; species Xenops minutus. The sequence goes on along the minus strand of JAWWEE010000191.1, from coordinate 18,592 downwards.
TTTGTTTGAAATACCATCTTTGGATTAAGACCCACTATGGAATATTTTGAAGCTCAATGGTTTCAGTCTAATACATACAATATTTAAAAGGTTGCTAACATGGAAGATATAATTCAACCTTATTCTGGCCAAAAAAACTCAGATAAAGATACTCCCTCTATAGATTTCTTATTTAGAAAGTACCTATAGTTCTAATAAAGTTAATAACTAACAACCCTGAAGATAGGAATCATTACAACTACTCTTCTGGACTTTTCTGTTCAAAACCCAATAACCATCTCCCCTTTATCTGCACAGTTCATGGGATGTGTTGTAAAGATTTTATTACTTGATAACATCTCTATGATTGTACTTGCTGACACACCAGGACAATACAGCTGCAAATGGGAGCTTATCTTCAAGGTAATCTAATTTTGAGCCTTCCCTCACATGGCCGTGGTCTCCTAACCATCCTCAGCCACCACAAAAAGGGGGGGGAAAATCTATGTACCAATATAAAATGAATGTGCACCACATGAATGCTGGACATCAGGAGGAATTTCCCCATGGAAAGGGTTGTCAGGCATTGGCAGGGGCTGCCCAGGGAGGTGGTGGAGTCCCCATCCCTGGAGGTGTTCAGGGAACGACTGGACATGGCACTCAGTGCTCTGGTCTGTTTGACAAGGTGGGGATGGGTCACAGGTTGGACTTTGTGACCTTGGAGGACTTTTCTGACCTCAGTGGTTCTGTGATTCTGTATGTGTTTTAAGTGCTTTACAGACAAGAGGGGTTTTCAAAATCTACAGAGGTATAACGTAAGGATAATTTAAAACAGAAGGTAAGAAATTATTTGCCTTTATCAATTTTACTCACATTATTGACTTATTAAGCATAGTGTGCTACTGGTGTATAACTTGTGGATGATAAGGAATGATGGGCTTTTAACAACAAACATTATCTACTTCATAGAACAGTACTATTTATTCTTGCAAGACAATGTGTTCTGTTGTATTAATTGAGGATCTGACAGGAATTGAAGGTGTTCAGGATTTTGCAGAACACCCATATTTATTTAACACAAGCCATTTCCTCGTGCTGGTGAGGAGCTGTTTTTAAAAAATGACATTTTGGATCCCAGGGACTGACAATTTTTCCACTTGTCTCTGTTTCTGCCCTACACTTTAAAGAGAAACTCGTTTGTTTTAAGCACTGTTTCAAGGAAGAACAAAGACATGAAGAGCTTCTGTCTTTGTTTGTCTTTCCTTTATTTTAAGAATTCAGTGTGCTGAGGGAGTGACAGCACCCCAGGGACACCTGGAAGGGTCCCCAGTACCCTCAGCCCTAGGACATGTTCCCCTGTCCACAGCCAACCAAGTTCCATCAAATATACAACAAAAAAATATTAAAATTAATAGAGAAAACATTTCTACCTTGCAGGGTAGATCTGAATTCCATTCTCTTTGTTCAATATCCAAGCTGATAAAAGCTTTCTTTTTTTTTTTAATTGGAATTCAATTTTTGCATACCAGACTGCTTCTGGTTTTTATTTTAATCACAGTTAATACTAGAGAAAAAACCACTAATTAGTTTTTTTCTTTGCTTTAACACATTTTTAAAACATCTGAAATACCTGTTTTCACATCCACTTTATAACCATACCTTGATACAGTCATGCTCTCTGCACCCTTTCCTTCTAATTTGAGATACTCAGAGCATTTTCTTTAACATATTGCAGAGTTTACTCCATTATGAGAAACTCAGGCAAGCAAGGGGTTAACTTTCAGCTTCAATAAGACAATTCCCCATTTAAAAACACAGATATGTATTTTGTATGTCTCCAAAGAAAACTTTCTAGGTCATTCAATACCTGTAAATATATCTTTTGATTTTGAACCAGACAGTTTCTACTGCAAATGTCAACACGAGGTTTTCTTGTTCCCAACGTGGAAGGCATAAGAAAAAAAATAAACATAATTTTTTAAAGACTTTGCAATTTCACAACTTATTTTCATGCATCTTTACTTATGTAGTGCCAAGATCTTTGTGTCTGGACCATCAGTGGTTACTGAAGTGAATACACAAAGCTGTAGAGCTCAAGAAAGGCTAAATCCCCCACTTGGCTGTCAGAGGAACTCCTTCCACTGCGAGGGTTACTCAGAGTTCAGAATACACGGAATAAACACACACATGATCATCCTGCTCCCCAGCCTCACTCAGTACAGCACCAGCCCTGTACTCTAAATATGGATCAGGTAGTTTGTCCCAGGTCATGAGAGATGGGATCAACAGCCAGAAATCCTGATCAGTGCTGCCTGTTAAAGTATCAAGACACTTCCCCACCTTTGAGACAAAATGGTTTCTCCAGAACATGGCCCTGTATCTCCATCAGTTTTCCTGAAGTGAAACCAGAACCTCCACAGAATCAGAGTCACTGAGGTTGGAAAAGACCTCCAAGGTCATCAAGTCCAACCTGTGACCTTGTCACCACCTTGTCACCCAGACCAGAGCACTGAGTGCCACAATCAGTCATTCCCTGAACACCTCCAGGAATGGGGACTCCACCACCTCCCTGGGCAGCCCCTGCCAATGCCTGACAACCCTTTCCATGTGGAAATTCCTTCTGATGTCCAACCTGAACCTCTTCTGGCACAGCTTGAGGCCATTTCCTCTTGTCCTGTCCCTTGTTCCCTCGAAGCAGAGCCTGATCCCCACCTGACTCCCCCCCCTCCTGTTTACAAGTTCCCTCCCATCTATATCACTCTCTCGAGCTTTTCCTTCATTTCCTTCCCCTGCAGCTCACCTGGGAGAGGAGTTAGGTGGAACAGAACACCTGCCTGGTGATGGGGAGAAGGAATTTCTACCCCAGGAAACCACCCAAAGAAGGAATTTGTCTTAAAGGCAGACAAGAGAAACCAGTGTTTGAGTGAATTTTTCTTGTGTTAGTGCAGTGTTTATAAAGTGCCCCAGTGGAAATACTGATGCAATTCAACTGTGCAGGAACAGAGAGGGTTTGAAAATGTGGGAAGCAGAGAAGGATCCACTTCTTTTCTTGAAACACAAGAAAAGCCAGTTTTCTTTGCACAAAAGGTCTTTTTGAGCTTCAGCTATGCTTTGATGTGTGTGATTCACAGTAACATCTCACTGCATATTTGAAATTGTTTATATTGCCTTAGATACAATTAAAAGGAGAAATAAATATACTTTTGTGGCAGAGAAAATGCATACATCTCATATGCCATTTCTTCCCCATCTCCAAAACAAGCAGGTCTTTGCAACTGCTTATTCTAGTAACTAACTGCTTTTATTACATCTTGTGTCTCTCTTCAATGGATTTATTTATTCCTGAGCTGCTCAGCAATAAATTGGCTGTTATTAATCAAACAGCATTGATGTAAAAGTGGGAAAATGAGACTATGTTGATAACAGCTGTGATTTTCTCAAACCCTGGAATAAGCCATACTTCTCTTCAAGATTCCATCCAGAATCAGAAGAAAAATCTGGAAAACACTTCAAAATCTGAAATTCCACTTGAAGTTTCTTTACTCCATAGTACCAAACAGCAGCTGGTTCCCTCCTAAATAGTAGGAAAGCATCAGGGGGAGGAAAACCTCTGAACAGTGGCAAATTTGTTTACTGTTTTAAAACTTGATTTTTAATCTAAACTTGCATTTTTGAATTGCTTGGATTGGTAACATACACAGATCACTTATTCTCGGGGTGCTTTAAATAGCTCAGTGACTGGAGAGCCAACTTCACCACATTCCAGTTCCTCAGGCAGAAAAGGCTCTGATAAAATTTGCAATTTAAAAAGCAGTTGCATTCAGCATTACTGCAGGATTCCAGTGGCCAAGATTATATCTGTGACTCCCCACATGGTTCCAAAAGCAGCCAGGATTCCTGAGAGTGTTTCCCCATCCAGGCTCTGTCTGCCATCCAGGTGAGCTCACCTGTGCCAGGCCCACAGCACCATCCAGCGACAGAGCTTTGTGCTGCCTGAGCTGGGTCACCCTTCACCTGTGCCATAGGTGGGTTTGGGGCCGAAGTCTGTGGTTTGTAAAGCTACGGCTGCAGCTCGTGTCCTAAAAGACAGGAGGTGTAAAGAAACCAAATAGCTCAGCTCTTTCTGTAGCACACTGGAATTTTTGTTGTATTTACAAAATTCAAGATCACAGAATCACAGAACAACAGACTGGTTTGGGTTGGAAGGGACCTTAAAGATGATCTATTTCCAACCCCTTGCCTTGGGCAGGGACACTTTCCAGTAGTCCCTCACACATGCACAGACTGTGATGCAGAGTCTGGGGGCATAATAGGGATTTTACAGCCAAAGGGGATCTATTGGTTTCTCTGATCACCATTCTTTGATCTCAGAACTATCAATCTGCATTTTCTACACAGCTTTTCTACCAGTGATTTGCACTCTTGTGCTCAGTTTATACCTCAGTTTCTTGGAGCTTTTTATCTGCACTGTTGCCACCCAGAATTACTATTTGCAACCCAGGTGTGACCAAGAACTTTTTGTTCGGAGGCACCGAGACTTTCTGTGCCCCAGCTCTCCACAGCCTGTCCCTTCCTCTCCCAGAGGAGAAGCTTGTGAGGTGATTGTTCTGCACTGCTGTTCTTGTGCTTGCACAGGGCTCACCAGAGGGAGGAACTGAAGATCTGCCTTCCCTCCCCTGCTCAGGCTCCTCAAAGCTGGAGAGAAGATTGCTCAGGGAAGATGTGTGGATGTCCCTGCACAAAGGAGGAATTCCTGCAGAGGAGCAGGGAATCCCTATGGTGGCAACTGGCCACGGAGTGATGCTCACAAGGGTGGAAGCAGCAGGAGAGATGTTTGTCCAGACCCTGTGATTAAGGAGTGGAGGAAAGCAGAAAGCTACTGCATAGGGAACTGCAGAGAGAGGTTTCACATCCCTTCTTTACTCCTGAGGAAGGATGATCAAGCTAGGATTGATCTGTATGAGATCATCACAGCACAAAGGGCCAGGAAGAGAAATGGCCTGAAGCAGCTCTGTGGCCCCTTGTGCTGTGCAGTTACAGCCCAGCTGAGCACACAGCGCTGCAGCAGCTCTGTCTCTGCCCTTTCTGGGGACAGGAACGACAATGAACCCAAACACAGGGAAGTCTGAAATCCTTCAGTACTAATTCATGGTCTTGTTTGAGAAAGAATCCTTCTCCTACAACAGTGGCATTTTTTTGAAAGATTTAGCTTTGTCTGGTCAGTGCCTTCGCATTTAAGTATTTGTGACCTACATACAGACATGATCCAAATGAAAAATTAAAGAGAAAGCTCTGTGTGACATTGCCTGGCTGAGCCAGCCCTGGAGCTGCTCTGGCCTCTGTATTATTTTTTCACACAGGGTCAGATATGAGTTTATATGAATTTTGGTTAGTTGTTTTTTAAATTTCATTATCATACAAATGTTTAAATATCTCTCTGCAAGAAAAACATAGAGTTCACCCACTGAAAGTGGCAGTGATGGACTCACTCTTGCTAGTGTTGTTATCCTGATACTACAAGGAAATCTGGAGTTATGTCTCTGAATAAAACACACGACAGAGTATATGGTGAAGTTTCTGGGAGTTAACATGTTCCCACTGAGCCCCAGTAGCTGAGGCACAGCTTCCTGTGCCAACATAAAACAGGTGATTTTAAATCAGTTCACCAAGACACTTTGATGAGGTTTGGAAGGCAGAAGAAATGACTCTGGGGATATGGAATCCAACCCCTGCTGTAAGTTCCATTTAAATCAAGATTGGTGGGACCATGACGACCACTCATTAAAACTAGATGAGATAAATTTGGTATCAGTTCAACTCCCAGGGGCTGGAAATGCTGCAATCTGATTTCATAGCTCAAAGATCTGTTCCATTTGGAATAATCCAGGCCCTGGACTGATGTCTGGCTGGAAGCAGAGTTGTACCACTTTGACAAACAAAAAAATTAACCATGAACTGAAGGACCCTGAAGGATCCTCTGCCTTGTGGTTTTTCCCTGTGGGTAAGGGCTCTGAAATACCTGCAAAAAGAAGTGCAGCTCCCACAGTCTGGCACCTTCCAGGAGCACCAAATTGCTCAGCAGTTTGAGAGAACAACAGGCATTTGAGGCCAGTGAGGGAGAAGCAGCTGGTGGGGGGATGAAGGAAGAGAGAGAGGCAATTATACTATTATGGGTATCAAACAAGCCCACATCACTCTCACTCGTGCTTGGGGGTGTAAGGCCAGCTCGTATCACCTTTGCTGCTGATTGTTTTTTTGACAGGAATTGCTCCCTAAACAGTCATGTTCAGTGATTATTTGTCTCCTTCCTTCTTCCTCTGATTACAGCCAGACTGGGATATCCCTGATCCGCATAGAAATGAATATTTTAAAAGCCAGTGCTGTCTTCCAAGGGGCTTGTACACCATTAGGTCTCCAGATTTACTGCACTAGCAAAGAGCAGGGTAGTAATGAGTTAGTAGTAAGAGGCTAAAAATGAGGAGAAAAGAGCTAAAAGGAAAGGATTTTGTCTTGGCACATATCTGTCTGTAAATTAAAAATATCATTGAGGTCCTGCCTTTTAATTTTCACCAAATTTTGTAACCCCACTCCAAGACTATAGTAGCTCCTCTTCACTCTTGACTCAGCACATGCACTGGGTTTTGCCTGTGATTATGAACAACCAGCAAGCACCACTATCCAAAACTAAAGCATATTTAAACATGACTTTTGATGTGTCACTGTGTTGTATCAAGTTCAGTTTCCTGGGACTCTGCATGAGAGGTTTTCCCACAGCTTAACAGCATTGGTGCTAAATGTTAGCTATTCCCTGTGGTCCCTGACAGGAGCACAGATTTCCCCAGAAATATTGAGGAAGCACAGTTATTAATTGCAATATGTGCAGCCAGGCTGATACAGCTGGTGACAGAAATGCTAATGAATGCAAGGAACTGTGTCCTCACTGTGTAAAACATGTCACAGCCTCAGTTCCTGCCTTCACAGTTCTAAGTCCTCTGCCTGTTTCCATGTTGTTAATTTTCCTGGTTTTGCCTCAAAAGAAGTACAAGTCCAAGCCATGGCTCAGACCTATTTCCTTCTGGGTGTGTTGCTTTGAATTAATCCAAAACCAGCCATGTAACAGAAATACTGGTCCATTTCCCACCCCCATCTATTGCTCTCATTCCTCTCCTCCAGCCATTCACCAGCTCTGCTGAGATGAGCCTCAAAATCCAGAATATCCAGCCTTGGCCCTCTCTCCCACTATGTAAAGCTTTCTGGGTGCTCTTTGTCTATAATGACAGTCTATGTGCTTAACTCTCTGAATTGACTCATGTTCTCTATCATTTGGGAATGATTCAAGAACTTCCTTTGGCCTCACCAGATCTGACTCACTCTGAGTAATTTCAGAAATTAGAATCAAATTGAGATTGGTGTAGAAAAACCAAAACTATAGTCAAATTGTACCTACAGCCTCTCTGCTGATGTGACAAGGAATTCCTGGCCTCCAGTCTGCAGGCAGAAGCAGGATTTATCTGTTCTATCACTGGTCCAAGCCTGCATCAACCAGCCAATTTGATTTCATTCTGAGGAAAAAATGTCATGAGTATCATGAATCCCTTTTATATTAAATTTATGCCATAAAGGAAAATCCCTTTACAATTAGAAAAAATCCACTGCACCACCGAGATAAAAAATTTACAAACCCCATTCATACATGTATATGATCCCATGATGAAAAAACAGAGGAATACTATCACATTTCCCCAATAACAACATATTAGAGAACAGTGTTTTGAACTGTAAAATACTACTTTGTTTTCAGAGTGGTTTACACAACCATTTAAACCTTTCATTTTTCAATACAGGAGGCAGCTGTAAAGTCTGTTCTGCAAGCACAGATGAGGTACAGAGGATGCTTTGTGATGACTATATTCCATTTATCAAATTTTAAACAATACTGATTTTTACATCTTTCATTCTTCATCTCAGAGAGGAGAAGAGATTTTCCCCTTTCTGTTTCTGCTCCTTCCCCTGCACTGGGGAGATGTTTGGCTGCTTCAGCTTTTATGCAGAATCCCAACTGCATTCCCATTAAGAGACAACATGATTGAATTCTTTTAATTCTTTTGGGACCCAGGCCCTTGAATTGTATGATTCCCCAGACTCATTTACTACAGAATCGTGTCACTCGACAGGCACATCATGAAATTCCAGATTTCAGAACATTTTTGTCATTCCAATGGACGCCAAAAGGGAACAAACTGACCAGCCTCAGATATGTGCCAGACTGAAGCACAAGAACTGGCGATGGAACATGCAGTAAACATCCAACTGACACTGTAATCAATGACAAAGGGGTAAAAGCAATTCCAAGTGCCAGTGGTGCTCTGACATGAATTATCCAGAGTGCAGACCTCAAACCCACAAGGAATGAATCCTGTATGAAGGGCAGATTGCTTGGAAGCAGTTTTAAATCATTCTCAATCTTTCCCCCGTAATAAATACAATGACATGGTAGAGTTCATTTGTTTTTCTAACAGTATTCAATCTCTTTTTATTCCAAAAGTTAGGCTGAGCCTAATAGAGAAGCCCTATAATCTTGCAACAAAGCAGTCATTACCAGGTCCTTCCTTTTCAGCATGAAGTACCTCTATTGTGGTTTCATTTCTGTATTTTTAAACTAGTCTGAACTATGCCTGGAAAATGCATTTTAAAGCACTTCTTGATGTCTTGGAAGCCTAAAAATGCCTACTACAAGCACGAAGAGAAACAACCACACACTTCTAACCACTTGTTCCAGTGAATAGAAACAAATTTAGACTGGCAAAGGTATCTTTTCCCAGTAGAGTTTGTGCTGCTCAGCACGGAGGTTTCAGCTGTCGTGGGGAAAGAACTTCATCTGTTAGAAAAGAAAGTGCTATCCAGCTACATGAGCATATCCTTGCTCCTGCAGGCTTGGCCCTTGCTCTCTGATAAGCCCCACATGGGGAATTAGATTAGTACAGCTACAGAGAAATGCAGCGTTAGATACACCAACATATTTCCTCTAAAGGTTGGTGAAACAGTTGTTGAAGGCCTGCATTTTTCTTTTTATTAAAAATACAGATACTGCACTGTCCTTCATATGTAATTCAAGATCAGACATTACTGCTGTTACACCAGTGAAATAATTTTAAAAATTCGGAACTGTTTTCATGCCTTTTACCATTTAAGAATCTGCAGTACCTGCTGAGCACCACTATTCAAGCTTCCTTCCCTGAGGCAGATATATTACTTTACTTCACCACCTATTCTCTAGTATTTTAATTAGTCAGTAGCAAAACATATAAAATGTGTGGTGACACTGAGCATTTGCCTAGAAAAGACACTTTATGCTTTAATTACAGCCTTGAAACTCCTGGCCTACAGGTAACACAGGATGCTTTGTAGAAAATACTGTACAACCTCAGTAGATTCCACAGTATCATAGAATCATGGAATATCCCGAGTTGGAAGGGACGCACAGGGATCATCCAAGTCCAACTCCTGGCCCTGTACAGACACCCCAACACTCACACCCTGTCCCTCAGAGTGTTGTCCAAACAGTCCCAAGCTCCATCAGCCTTGGGGCTGTGCCCACTGCCCTGGGGAGCCTGTTCAGTGTCCACCACCCTCTGGGGGAAGAGCCTTTTCCTGATATCTAACCTAACCCTGCCCTGACACAGCTCCAGCTGTTCCCTGGATCCTGTCACAGTCACACAGAGCAGAGATGGGAGCTGCCCCTCGTGAGGAACCTGAAGAGCCCGATGATGTCTGACCTCAGTCTCCTCCAGCTAAACAAGTCAAGTGCCCTCAGTCACTCCTACGGCTTCCCCTTCTGACCCTTCACCATCCCCACATCACTCCTTTGGACATTCCCTAATAGCTTTAGATCTTTCTTATATTGTGGCACCCAAAACCAATATAAACTGTTGATATTAACCAGATAGAAAAAGTCAGGACCTTAGGACATGACAAATTTGCAAATATTCCTGAGAACTGCAATGATGTAAAGATTGCGGTTTTGCAGCTTTGGAAGTCACTTGACAAATGGAAGGATTGCAAAAATCTGAACCACCCCATTCCAGCTTTCTGACAGAGGCACATTCACAAAGCCCTGAGTTCAGCCAGACTCCACAGGCTGTGCTGCTGTGACGTGGATAAAAACATTCTGAGACAACACTGCCTTCCTGCTTAGGGCTTTGAACTGCCCACCCCTAAAACACAGCAGTTCAAATTCCATTGAAATGCTCTGAAATCCTGTTCCATGTCTCAAAATTGCCTGTTAAAGCCCTTCATGGAGTCCTGGTAACAAAACACCTCTCTGAATATACACAAGTGGCCAGTGCTCATATTGTGCTGTGGCAAATCTTACATCGACTTCAACTGGCAAGTGGGACACAGACAATGATCATGACAAATGAAAAATGCAGGAGCAAAAAGGCAAGATCCAGCCCCTGCGATCCCAGGGAATGCAGTTAAAAGGCACAATGTTTTTCAAATTGCCAAGATTAGTTTTAATTACATTAATCTTTTGCCTTTGGAGTCACTAATAGATAGATATGCAGAAGTCACAGGCTGAGTGACACTGTGACAGAGCTGTTACTGTACCTTGGCATTTGTCACTTTATGGACTAGTCTGTGACAGGACCAAGGAAAAGAATTTCTTAGAGTTTCCATTCTGGCTGCATCACTCCAGGCTCTACACTCCCCAAAACTTTTGGACAAGCAACATTTACCATCTTATTCCACAGATCCCCTCGTGTCCTTATCAAATCTCTCCTGTCAATCACCTCTGACATGGTTTTGTGAACCAGCTGCCAACCACTAACCCTGACATAACAAACATGGGGCTTTATTGATTACCATATCAGGGCCACAGCCTGTTTTGTTCTGGACATGATGGAATGTTTTTTTTTCCTTGGCTATAAGTTTTGAGTTAAAGTGTCTCTGAATGAAGTCAAGACAATTTCCCAACCACTGCCAATCAAGCACACACTTGAAAGGTAACAGAGCAAATTCTTTGCTTGAAGGATTATTTCTCTTAATGTGCAAAGCCATTCCACACAGTGTTTTCCCAGAGTAAGAAGTTACAAGATTACTTGGTAAGAGTAATTAAGGACGGACTTGACTTTATCAAAGGAAGTGAATTGCAAAGGACCGTGCTGGGTATTACTGATGAGCTCTGTCAGGAATACAGGCTGAGCCTGATGACTGCATAAATTGATCCTACCTGGAATTAGATTAGGTAAGGGTGAGAAAACATGCCTGTCAGATATGCATCAAACACAGGGATGCACTTTTCCTTGCTTTGAAATACACTTGAAACAATAGGTTCCACAACTGCAAGTCCACAACAAAACACAACATGAGATGCTGACAAGAATAAAGGTCTGCAAGAGGTGGGTGGAAGGACCTTAAACAACTAAAAATTTGTACTGTCCTCTAGACAAAGTAGGGACATAAGGATACAGCCACTCTTCCCTTCTACCCACCTCCCCAAAGGGCTGATTGAGAGGTACCTCTGTAGTTTATTTCCTCATATATTCCCCCTCAATTTTAAAATTCACTATAAACTTTTCATTTTTATTAAGCACTGGGGTCCATTTGTTATTTTTATCAAGAAAGCAAAATACACAGAGCAGACAGGGACAGACACAGTCCAAGATTTACTTTCAAAATCAGAAAAGCTGAAAATACTTGTCTATGATGACAGCACTTCTTGACTTGGTAAACTGAGCACGTCAGATGAGGCCTGAGGAAGTAAGAGGGTGGATAAAAGGGAACGCTGTGGAAAGACAGAAAGAAAAATGAAACAGATAGACAAAGAAAGAATGAGAACCAATCATCTAGCAAAATGTTTCCAAAAAATGTCAGGGGAAAAAAAAGTCTTGCATTGAAAATTGCTAACTGCAAGTTTTTATTCTAATTTTAGTCAGAGAACAGAGCATCTGATAAAGAGATGAAATGTGCATGTCAGGCACAGAGACATTAACATACACAAATGGGCCATGACCTCTCCAACTGTTGTTAGTGCCTTTGTGTGTGTGTGTGTGTTTGCAGCCATCGGGAGGGACAAATTCATCCTCAGTGGAACTGGATTAAAAAGTCAGTGGAATTACATTACTAATACCCTGAAATTAATATTACCCTGAATATCTTTATATTGATGTGATCATATGGTGTGGGAGGTTCCCAGCTCAGAGTGGCTTTCCTCCCACCCCTCACAGGAGAGCTGCAAAGCTCAGGGCAAGCTGGGGTTTATTTTTGGGTTTGGTTTGATTTGTTTGTTTTATAACTGAGAACTCAACTGCGTCGCAAGGCTGAGCTTTCAATACCTTTGTTTGGCCCTTTTAAGCACGGGGAAAGGCTTGTAAAACTTGAATGCATTGTCATTTATGCCCCACCCCTCCCTTTTGAATAGTTTCAAAACTATCACAGGAGAGGCAGAAGGAACCACAGTAGTGTGGAATCCCAGGCTCCAAAGTGTCTCCATTTTATGGTTTTCAAAACACTGGCAAGACAGTGGACTCGAAGGAAGATCCAGTTACCAAATTATGAATGACATGTGGAAAATCAGACAAAGATGTGAGATGAGTTACTTGGTCGTATTCAGGTAAACCAGGAAGGCAAGCTGGCTTCAGCAGGCACAGCCTATTACAAGCACTTTGAAAATCTACCTAGGAAATCCCAATATTTGTTCTGTTTCAGTGAGCACACTGCAGTGCTTAGCTCTGATTTGCAGCCAATCCATACATAATTGTTGCATGGAAGACAATGTCTAGATGGGAAACACATTTGTCTCCACCAGACACTTTACTAAAATACATTCAATTGGTTAAGCAAAACAATTAGCAAGAAAGCTGAATGTATCAGTGCCTCTTCATTGAAGGAGAGAAATGAATTTGTAATTTATGGAATAACGAGATGCATCTGAAAGACTAATGATTTGGTTGCTGTGTCATTGTCAAGGATGACATCTAGCACTTACACAACACTCAATCCTCAAGTTGTTTTTAAACATTCTCTATAATTAAACCACATTATACTTCTGGGAGTGAAAACTTATTGTTCATTTTTTCACAGCCAGCAAAGCTGAGGCTACAAATAAGTGACAAAGAGAAGGACACAGTGTCACAGACACGTTGGCAGCTGCTTCAGCTAGGGAAGTACAATGGATCCAAATGATTACCAGTCAATTCCATTTCCTCTATTGTCCCATCTTCTTGAGCTCTGTCAGCACGAAACTTAATGAGAACAGACCATGTAGGATTGCCACTTCTGTAAGTAACTAAGGTCAGTATTTTACAATTCCTGTTATTCCTATTTGACATCAGATTTATCTCCAGGGACCACAGGTAAGGAGAAGGCACACCTCCATAGTTGTACATTCTCCTGATGTGAACAGAGCTTGTCTGCATATGTAGAATAATCTCAGAAACACTACAAAGAATAAAAAAGTTGCTTTGGCATATTATTTATGGCTGAAGAGACTTCTGTAATTTGCTCAGAAGAGTTCTATGAGAAGTTCTAAATTAACCACCATGCTGCCTTACCTGTAGTTGGGTTAGGCCCTCAACTTGTTGGCTTCAGTGATAATGCCAAATCAAGTAATTCTTGAGCTAAATAGCCAGGAATTTGAGAGGAGTATTTTCTCATTGAGGCAGGCAGGGATCAGGACTGGAACAACACAGCAGTCATAAAATGGGCTGGAAATAAAATGCAACACACTTAGACGGGATACAAATAATACTTCTGGTACTGCATGAAAAGCTGCAGTTATTTATATTGGGGTGGCAGGTAAAGGTAACAGCCAGGTTTGGACCACATTGCTTTGAGATGGTGATGGGTGTTTTGGCCAATTGTTTTGTGCTCTATACAAACAGAGAGATCTCCATGTAAATTGCAATTGCATTTTCTAAAGTACTTTAATCAAAAGAAAAAATAAAAAGTAAAACAAACAACAACAGCACACACACACACAAACCCAAAACTACCAAAACACAAAAAAAACCCAACTCGGACAATGCACTGCTCAAATAAACATTTCCATCATTTAATTCCCACACAAGTACATAGAAAATGCTTCAGAAAATACTTAGGAACAGTTTACTGGTAAAAAAGAAAAAGGCTGGTGCACAAGTTTCTTCTTCAATCACTGGTCATATTAACTGGCATATACCTGGAAATGATTGGATGAGGAAACAGATCAGGAAAAAAAACAAACAAAACTGGGAAATACTCAGAAACCCCAAAAGGCTCTTTTACTTCAAATTCCAGTCCTGCCTTAGGCAATTTTTTTGTCCTTTCAACTTTTGAAACACTATAGAGGTAAGTTACTTCTTATAAAGATGCTGCAGTAACCACATTTCTTGACTTGAGTCAATCAGGAAATAACTTCCTAAACGAAGCGTTTTTTTAAAAATGAAAGGTATTTTAGTAAAAGAGTTACTTTGTATAGATGCAAAACTAGACCTGGGTGGTACTGTTTCAAAACATGAAACAGTAGCAGTATTCGGAATTTTGCATCTTCAGAGTTGTTTTATTTAACCCGAATGGAAAAATCCATGGAGATACAACTGGATACCACCAGTACCTAGGGCTGCAGAGACTTCAGAAGAAAGCAGAAGCCAGTCAGACTACAAGGTAAGACAGGAAGTAGCTTCAGACTCACACTTCTCTAAAAGGATAAAGTCTGAGCCATGTCAGCAATGAGCCAATGCCAGCACTTCAGCCCATGGGCTCACTTAGAGCACCCAGCTATGGAAATCCATTTAAATCGACTCTGCATATGAACATCAGGTAAAGCCCCAATTGATGACTTCATCTCTTGTTCACAAGAAATTTAGCATATAATTAACTTTTCAAATTGCAGGGTAGGCTTCTGGGGCATCTGAGATTTCACAAATCCTTTAATGATCGTTCATAAACCCAACAAAGCAAGCTCTGTGTTCATATGGCTACAGAAATCAGTTACCAAACATTACAGAATGACTGATGATTTTTTCACCCCATACCAATTTTCTGTAATAATTTACTAACAAAATTTCAAACCAGCTTAAATATAATTAACAATTGTTTTAAGAGCATTTCTTTCCTAAGCTGTTATAGAAGCAGTAAGTTTGCAGCATACAATCAAGACCCAATCTTTACTTTCAGTTTATTTACCTATATTCCTCTGCATTGCTTACACAACACTGGTTGTCGTTGGTTACTTTTTAAGTAGGAAAGCCTTGAAAATTTCACCACAGCAGATCGTGCCTTGCAAATGCTGAATAATGGATTTATTAACACTGTATAAAACTGTGAACACTAAACTCTGTGGAGGTTTTTGTGAGTGCCTCAGGCCTTCCCCAGGGTCACAGGAAATTGCTGTCACTGTCACAGCCACAGGAAGCCATTGTCACTGTAATTCAGACTGAGTAGGGGAGCAGAGCTCGATGCTTCCTGTGGCACAGTGTTCCTGTGTTTGCAGAAGAGCCAGCAAAGGCTGCAGCCTCTGCACTTGTATAAACCACAACCTCCTGAATGTGTGCAGTCCCAAAGTCTCAGTGAGACTGTCAGAATTTCAGCTTGAAAACCTCCTAGATGTTAGCCTAGATTTTAGGAGAGGTATCTCCTGTCCTACCTGCTTAAATTCCCCCTATACATCCCCACACACCTTTAGAACTCTGTGTGCCCACACTGAGACCAGCTGCAGCCAGAACAGGCCTAGGGAATTTATGCATATCTGATAACACCACAAAATTCCAGCCATAGGCAGTTACCAGGGTGCAGCTCCTTCTGGAGACTCTAATACAGCTTCACTGATGTGGCAACAAATCAGCTCCAAGGAAGCTGAGGAAAGCTGCATTTTGGCTTCACTGTAACCCTGATTATTCCTCATTTATGAATATTGTTCTTTAAAACCTTCCACTTTGTGTTGGCTCTCTTCTGGCAGTGCACTTCCAGGGAACTTGATGCCCAGAGAATCATGGGCATCTTAATCTATACAACCCCCTAAAAATTACACCCACCCTAACCCAGTGCACTTACTGACTGCAGCACAGACATGCTGTGACTGCTCACAGACCTCCAGGTTTGATTTCATGACAGAACAAATCGATACCACTAATACTGAGCACACAGGTCTTTAGACAGTCAAGTTTAAAGATTCTTATGTCCCAGATCCTCATCACGTCCCATCTTGCCCATGCAAACAATTCTCTCCCTGTGCACACAGATCCAATCAGACCTGCTCCTTACAGGCCTCATGGAGCCACATCACATCCCTTCACTCTCTCCACCCAAAATTACACCTTCCTCAGCTGCTCACCCTGCCAATTTGCTGTGACACATCTTTGTACAGCTTTGAGTTTTTCCTGCCCTCATATTAATTGTTTTATTCCCTCCAATTGTCTCAGTTCCTCTCTCTAATTTATAGTTTCTTCTTTCCACTTCTGTCCTTCCTGCCACTTGCTCAACACAGATTTGTTTTAATTTACAGAGAATGTGCTAGTGCAATCTGTTTCGTTAACTTAATTCGTTTTATTCTGGCAATTTCTAAAGGTTCCAGGATAGAAACAAGACTCCAACTATGCCAATCACTTTGCAAACCAGCCACTGTAAAACAAATCCTATCTTAAGGAGATTACAGGTTAGATTTAAAATAAATAGAAATTAAATGGTGAACAAAGGAATTTGGGATGGAAAAAAATTACATAGTGAGGGCTTTTTTGTTAAATTTACAAGTTTCATCCTGCATCCACATGCCTCCTGTTAGCATGCTTGAATTTAAGGGTTGCCTGTGGTATCATATTCGTGTGGGCCATTAGACTGGTATATAAATGTCCTTATTTACACCTTTTTAAGAGCACATACAGCACCTTCCAACACTCAGATGAGCTGGTTTTGTTGTATTTTGAGAGCCCAGAGTAGGGTCAAGCACACGATCACCTCTGTTTTTGCAATGGAGCAGGAACAAGCCCTACATTTGTGAAGTGTAAGGGTTACTGGGGACTCCAGTGGATGCAAAAGACACCAGTTTGCATTTTAATGGCCAGTGTCTGCCACAAGCAACACCTGCTCAAAAGGTGGATTCCAGCAGAAGACTTGCAAGAGGAAATCTTCCATTTTATGCCCACCCTTTACATAAATCTGAGCTTAACATAACAAAGAGCCTGCTGGGCTGAGCTGTTGGATCTGAAAGTCCAATCAGCTCAAGGGCTGAGTAGTTTCTTTGTGTTAGTTGGTAATTTCTTTTAGGCTCGGGATTTATTGCCCCTGTTGTCCAGCGGGCCCGGCAGCCCCAGCTGTCCGCAGTTCAACACCGAAGGTGCGGAATATCCACAGAATATCCACAGAATATCCACACGGGACAGACCCTTTCGGGTCTGTGGCGAGCACCGCGGCCCTGGGGACAGCCCTGCCCGGGGCACGGCTGGAACTGGGGTCCTGCAAAGCCCTGGTGCGGGTGCTGGCAGGCTGTTCAAACAGAGCCCCGGGAGGCTGTGGTGCCCTGCAGTGCCCAGGGCCGGCCTGGAAGGGCTCGGGGCCGTGGGAGGTGTCCGGGCCCATGGCGGCAGGGCTGGCACCGGACGGGCTGAGGCCCCGGCCCACACGAACCAGTCCCTGACCTTACGGCGAAATGTTGGCTCCTTTAACCGCCCTTATCAACACTGCGTTTTCCACTTTACTCGGTGTACCCCAAACATGCTGGTTAACACTTTAAGGCGCTGGTTCACCCCTCACGAGGCACCAGACCTGATCCCCCTGAGGGATAAACCGAACCCCCCTGAGGGGCGAACTGATCCCCCCGAGGGGCGAGCTGACTACGAGCTGGTCCCTCTGAGGGGCGGGTTCATAGCCCCGAGGGCCGAGCTGGCCCCCCAGAGAGGGGATGCGCTGTGGCCGCAGGTCGCACTTAGCCCCTCATGGCCACGCTCCCTGCCACCCTCGCCATCTTCCCCCGCGCCCTCTCCCCGCCCCGTGACTGACACTCGACTCCGCCAATCACCGCCCTCCCTCGGGAGCGGCGCCTCCCCCCGCCAATGAGATGCCGGATCCGCCCCACGAGCCCCGCCCCTCCACCCAGCCGCGGCCTATAAAGGGCCAAGCCACGCCCCCTCGCCCCCTTCCCGACTCCGCGCTGAATGAAACCAGCGCTGGCCAACGAGAAGTTCCCGCGGGGCTTGACTGACAGCCGCGCTGCCCAGTAGGAGCGCGGCGTTGCGGCGCGTCCGCCAATAGCGCGCGGGCTGCGGCCGCGGGGGGCGGGCCCTCCCTCCCCGCGGGCCGTGGCCGTCGCTCCCGCTGCTGGAGGGAGGCGGCGGAGAAAATGGCGGCCATGGCTGCGGAGGCGGCGGCGACTGCGGCGGTGCCGGGGGACGGCGGGGCGGGCGAGGCTGAGCCCGAGATGGAGCCGATCCCGGGCAGCGAGGCCGGCGCGGACCCCCCGCCCGCCGTCAGCGAGGCCGTGGAGTCGGCGGTGCCGGACGGCGAGGAGGCCGACGGCGGCAAGGCCGAGGAGCCGCCGCCGGTGCAGCGCGCCCGGAGCCCCGGCGGGACTCGCGAGCCGGACGCGGGAAGGACGGAGGAGCCGCCGCCGCCGCGCAGCCCGGGGGTGGAATCGCCGCGG
>JAWWEE010000190.1:0-23470 GCA_035221455.1 Xenops minutus | reverse complement strand
TCCCCCCTGACCCTGCCCTGACACAGCCCCAGCCCTTCCCTGGGTGCTGTCCCTGGTCCCCACAGGGCAGAGATCAGAGCCTGCCCCTCTCCAGGAAGTTGTCCCTGCCATGAGGTCTCCCCTCAATCTCCTCTTCTCCAGCTGAACACCCCAAGTGCCCTCAGTGTCCTCACACCTTCCCCTCCAGCCCCTTCCCCATCTCCATGTCCCTCCTTTGGGCACTCTCTGAGCCCCCAGGCTGTGTTTAGACCTCGCAGCAGTGGAGGGGCTGTTTAAAACCTGCCCCTTGGCAGCCCAGAGTGTGGGAATGTCACATCCCTGCAAAGCTCCCGCAGTTTTGATCCACACCACAACCAGAGGGGCTCACAGGAGCGAGAAAAGCAGTGGGATTACAGAATGCCAAGTTGGAAGGGACCTCAAGGACCACCTGGTCCAACCTCTCCTGGCAAAAGCACTGTCTAGACAAGCTGGCCCAGCACCCTCTCCAGCTGAGCCTTAAAATGTCCAGGATTGGGAATCCATTGCTTCCCTGGGGAAATCATTCCAAGCCCTGATTGTTCTCATGTGAAACATTTCCCTCCGGCCTCCAAGAGCCATTGCCCTATTAGCAGCACAAAAATCATGCTATGCCAGCAGAATACAATTCTAGAATAAATTTAATGATTTTATCGATCTTCAACAATTTGGAGAAGCTAAAAAGCCCAGTAAGAAAAAGAATTGGATGATCCCAGCCCAGATGTCACGCAGGTAAAGATGACCATGACATCACAGTCAACGTGGTGTGACTCTGCTGCCAGAAATAAACTCACATTCCCCTTTAACATGTAGAGAAAAGTGACAGAAAGGGCAAAGAGAAGCAGTTGCAGAAGCAGCTGAACAATTGCAACAACAGATCTGTGTTTAATAAGATTTCTGCTTAATAAAGCACAGCCTGAGCTGTTCAGCTGTGCAGACACTGGGATTCCAACCCAAAGCTGCACATCCCTCCTGAATGGATGTCAGTTCACACAGTGACATCCATACATCAGGAAACACCCAATGAAGGGAAGAAACACACACAGGAGTAACCCAGGAGAACTTCTTAAATCACAGATTTGTTAGGGCTGGAAAAGACCTGTACCCCGATCCACCACTAAACCATGTCCTCAAGGGCCACATCCACCCACTCTTTGGGGCAAAATCTGAAAGAATGAGCATGGAAGAATGTCTCCTAAATTTTGCTGAACTTCAGGACGAGAACCAGCACTAGGACAGGAGAGATGGACCAGGCTGACTAGGAGATGATTCCTGGGAAAACCTGAATGCTCTCATACCACCACTTCCTTCCCTCTAGAAATACTTACCAATTCATCAAAGCCAATTTAACCAGAACATGAATAATTCTACAAACCATCTTTCGTTTTGTTCTGTGGATTGCACTTCTGAAGAGCCTCCCCAGAAAATGGAACACTTCCTTTAGTCATGACTAAGTTACTATTACAATCTGACTCATTCTTTCCTGCGCTTTCCATAAAGGATCTGACACCTGGGATGAACATTTAGAGGGGAAATAAACCAAATAAAAGCATTCCAGAGAGGGCTACTGGGAGGTTTTTTTCCCATGTACATTTTGTAATTCATGCCAGCTTTGATGACAAGCAAAGAGTTGCTCTCCACCACCCAAATCTTCCGAAAATAAACTGCATCCCACTGGACTGGGTATGTGTGGGTAAGAGGGAATGCTGAGAAGCAGCAAAGCTTTGAATTTGTTATTAAAATGCAAAGGAAAATACTCTTGGAGTGCTGCAGTTGGTTCTGATCCATTTCACTGGGATACAGGCAGGGTATGAGGTTTCTTTTTGCACCAAGTTCTCCCACCTGAAGCTTTTTGTGTTTCATGACTGTGTGGGTTAAAACTACTCCAGCAGTTCCAGAGTGATAGAGTCTGATGGCCAAAGTATGAATTACCAGGGTTAAAAATGGTCAGTGGACAGTGAATAAAACCACAGGGATGCATGGAACAGAGCCTGCTTTTCCTACACACTTGTTAAAAAATAGCCATTCAGCTCAGCCAGTGTGAAATCCACTATTTAAAGAAATTCCTCAAAGGCATCTTAATGTGCAGGTTCTGGTATGATTTGGAAAAGGAGACCCACGTTGCTGTTTTCCCCCACACTTGGGCAGGTTGGAAGGCACAGGGTGTTACAAGGAGCAGATTGACCCTCTGAGCCCTAAAGATCCTCCTCTCCCATGAAACACAGCCAAGGCAGGGCCAGCATTACAGTTTGCTGCTCCTGGGCTGCTTCTTGGATTAACAGAAGGGTTTGGCAAGCAGAGCTGTTTATCGGACTCCTTTCAGGCTCTAAATTCATTTCCTCCCACTTTTCAAGACACAGAGATTGAGAGATAGTGGGAAACAAAACAAAGCCCTGTGAGATGCCGATAACACAGCGCATCAGACACGCTGCAGTCCCACACCTGGGTGCTCCCCTCTGCCAGGGCCAGGACACACATTCCTGGGGCAGGATTTCTCCTACCAACAAAATGCTGACCCTCACAGGTCCTGCAGAACCTGAGGAGGATCAGAGACAAACCCAGCCACCTCAGTGGGGAATCCTTAGAGGAGCTTTGCTGGGGTGGGACGAAGGAGCTTATGTGATCACACAGAGAATGACATCATTTGGGAGCTGGGATTCAAACACCTTCATTCTCCTTAAAGCTCACCAAAACTTCACAGGGTGACAGACAGCAAACCCAATGACACTCCCAGGGCTGGCTCTCCCAGATGAAACATATGGGCTCTTCCTTACCAAAGAACCATGGAATGCTTTGGTTGGAAGGGACATCAAAGCCCATCTCGTTCCACCCCATGGGCAGGGACACCTTCCACTAGCCCAGGTTGCTCCAAACCCTGTCCAGCCTCACCTTGGACACTTCCAGGGATCCAGGGGCAGCCACAGCTTCTCTGGGCCACCTGTGGGTTAGGTGGGATATTGGGAAGAAATCCTTCCCTGTGAGAGTGGAGATTCCCTGGCATAGGTTGGGCAGAGAAGCTGTGGCTGCCCCAGCCCTCTCCTCCTGTCCCTGTTCCCTGGAGCAGAGCCCGACCCCCCCAGCTCCCCATACCTGTCAGGGAGTTTCAGAGCCAGAAGGTCCCCCCTGAGCCTCCTTTTCTCCAGGCTGAGCCCCCCCAGCTCCCTCAGCTGCTCAGCCACCCCTATCCTGTCCAACTCCTTGGACAAAGCCCCCCAAAACCACACCTAAGAATTTCCCAAACAGCCCCTTTTTACTCCTTATTTAGTGAAGAAGTTGGCTTTTTTCAGTGACCTTTTCCCTTTTCTTGTGAACAGAAACAACTAAACTGGTCTGCAGAGCTTGTGGCAGCTCTGAGAAATCCACTCCTCCTCAGCAAAGCCAATCTGCTCCAATCGTCATAAAAAGCTGAGACGAATTCACAGCCCCGTGCAAAACAAAAGCGAGGGCATCTACTGGCACAAATGCCTGTAACCCAGGAAAACTCACTCGGAAAATAAGGATTTCATAGAACCATGGGATGCTTTGGGTTGGAGGGACCTCAAAGCCCACTCAGTGCCACCCCCTGCCATGGGCAGGGACACCTTCCACTGTCCCAGGGTACTCCAAGCCCTCTCCAACCTGGCCTTGGACACTCCCAGGGATCCAGGGGCAGCCACAGCTTCTCTGCCCAACCTGTGCCATGGTCCACCCACCCAGCCAGCAATTCCTTTCCAATACCCCATCTATCCCTGCCCTCTGGCAGTGGGAAGCCATTCCCTGTGTCCTGTCCCTCCATGCCTTGTCCCAAGCCCCTCTCCAGCTCTCCTGGAGCCCCTTCAGGCACTGCAAGACCACAATGAGGTCACCCCAATCTTCTCCAGGCTGAACAACCCCAGCTCTCCCAGCCTTTCCTCCCAGCTCCATCCATCCCTCTGACCCTCCTCTGGACTCTCCAGCAGCTCCATGTCCTTTCCAGGGCTGGAGCAGCTCTGCCCTGAGAGGTGTAATGAGCTTTGTTTCTTATCACTGCAATTCTCCCATAAAATAACTTTGCTAACTTGGTCCTACCAATATCCTCTAGCTGGGGAAGTGATTCCTCCACTTTGTCCTCTTTAAGACTGTGCTGAGCACTGTCCTAATTGCCAACCTGTGAATTCCAGGCTGGGTATGCAAACCTAGTCTAAATTAGTTTGCTGGTTTAAGCAATCAGGCATCTGTGCCAGGGGATAAAGTTGCAAATTTACCTGCAATAAGAAATCAAACCAATTCCTTTAATATAAAAGCGAATGTTATGGGCAGGACACTCTTTGTAGTTGCTTGAGGAAGTTCTGTCAAAGTTCTGCAGGCCCAATAAAAACACTTTAAAAACTCCCATGTTACCACTGGGTGAATTATCCTTATTAAAACAGTGTCTTAACTTTCATTAGGAGGTTCCTCACCGAGATATCACCAAGGTTAAGAGGATTGCAAAGACTCATCTCTTCTCAGGCAATCTAATCATTAAAGCTGAGAATAACCAAGTCAATGTGCTCCAGAAATTGCAGTAACTCTTTGATTTCCAGCACAGGGTCACCCACATTGTCACTGCCCTTCATTTCTCCCAGTTCCAGCAGGACAATCAATATTTTGCAGAACTCACAGGAAATACAGGCAGTGCTTTGCACTGGAAAATATTACTTTTTTTTTTTTAAGGAAGCTTCCAGGCAAATATTAAATAGGAGAAAGGGTTGCAGAAAACATTATTGTATTTTCCTGACCACGTTAGTGATTTTTAAATGCTGTGTATCTAAAACTCTTCTACCACTGTGGTCAAAAGAGATTAAATTAAAAGTCAGTTCTGAAAGCACCAAAGGGCTCATTTAATCATGTGCCCCACCACACCAGGATTTTCAAGGTAATTACTGGGAAAAGTGAAGCAGACTATTAAAAGATGCAATTTATACCTTCCTTGTTCCCTGTGCAAATGACTGGCAGAGCCTCCCACTCCTTGGAGAGCAGCTGAACAGCACTCAGGGAGCAAGGAACAATTATTATGATGCTTAAAAGAAAAAACAAACCAGTTTAAAAATAACTCCCAGAAAATGCACGTCGGGCGAATTTTTCCCCCCTTTAGATTTTTAAGCTGATTTTTTTTAAAAAAAAAAAAGAAGAGCCTTCATGTTCCCCCTGTGTTTTCACTGAGAAAGGAACATAATGCACTAAGCCTTGCTGGGCTCCCCAGATAAGGGAAATGCTGCAGATCCCTCGGGATTAGCTGGATCAACAGTGTGGGGACACTTGGTGTGTCACCAGCAGCTCATGCAGCCCTTGACTGACTCGATTTCCTGCCCCTGAGTTACTTCTTTTCTTCCTGAACTCCCCCAGAGGTTGCTCCACTCCAAGAGGAGAGGTTCTCCAACCTGCAAGAAGGATTTTTGCCTCAAATTGTGCTTTTTAATATCAGAGCTGTGCAGCAAAGCCACACGATGACCCCAAGCTCAGAAGAATCGAGCCTACCAACAGAGACCATCCTCAGAAGGTCACATCCTCCAGCAATATTCCCAACCTGGCCAGTTTTTCCTTTTGCAAAATCCCACTAGGAATAGTGGGGAAAGACGGAATGAAAGACCAGCACAGCAAGAGGTCCCTGGAGAACAAAATCAAAGCTGAGACCTGCAAAGGAGGGGACCTTGAGGAACCAGTGGGATGAGATGAGCTTTCAAGTCCCTCCCAAGCCAACCCATTCCATGATTTGCAGAAGGCTTTTGGAATGGGAGAGGAGGGGCTGAACAAGCAGGATACAGCAGCATCTTCAAACAACCTCCAGGAACAGAGCTCCCCACGAAGCAGCTCCACGTGGTTTTCTGGCCAAGGTGGTCACAGCCCATGACACACCACACAACAAATGTCACAGCCTGAGGCCAAACCTGTCCCCAAGCAGAGCAAATGCTCTCACAGAGCTCAGGTAAGCAGCTCTCCTGAGCAGGGGCACACACCAAACCCAACAAAGAGGGGGAATCGAGGCAAAGGGCTCGTGGGGGTTTCCTCCTGCCCCCCGTGTCCTCCCTTCCCCAGGACGAAGCATTCTGCAGCTGAGAAACTGCATTTGCATAAATCCCTCATCCTAGACTGCTCCTCTGCAAGGAGCCCGAGGAAGGAGGAGGCAGAGGCACCTCTGGGTGCTGCTGAGTGAGGACAAAAGGAGGGGACTCGAAGGGACCAGCACCCAGTGACACCCAATGCACTGTCCCCAGCACAGCCTGGCTGCAGCATCGCTTCGTTAATGAAATTCAAAGGGTTTCTTCTCTCAGATCACAGAGTCTCTGCTTTTACTCTGGAGAAAAGCACAGCAATAATCATCCCCTGCCCCTGTGCAGTGGCTCAAAAACATTATAAATGTGATAAAATGCCCTGGAAGGTGCACACCAGCCCTTTCCAGAAAGTCCCTTTTCAGCCAGAAGCAGAGAATAATTCCCATTCGACTTCCCAGCTCACCTGCAAAGGCAAAGCCACTGGGAGTATTAAAGACACGATGGCCAACTACAAACCTGATTTATCCCAGGGTTTTTTTTCCCATGCCAGCAATTTCCAGAATGAAATTTCTGGCTGCCCAGCCAATAAAAATAAGAAAATGAGGACTGAAAGGAAAAGCACTTGGCATTCTGCAAACACAGCCGTGTTTTGTACCAGCCACTAGCTGAGACCACTTCTATTACAAGATATTATTTAATATATTTTAAGAGGCATCTCTGACAACACTAATTTATAACAGGAGATTTAGGGGGGAAAAGAACCTGATTTAGAGGAATATTTAAGCTTTCTTATTCCAGGACTTTCCTTGCAGCCAAAGCAGATGTTACTGTTTCCCAGTATTACTGCTGTTATCTTTTCTTCTGTATCAGATATTTTGCTTGCTGGGGAAATATTTGCATTATTTTAGACTCCAGGCTGAAATGATCACCTTTTTTTATTATTTTAAAAGAAATGAAAGAATACTTTAGCTCAGCCTGTGATTGGCTCAGAACCCAAGCACTGTTCACTGAGGTGGAAGGGAGCATTTGCTTCCAACCCCTCCTTGTAATTCTCTCCCCAGTTATTAAAAACTCCTCAAACCTTTAATTAGGGGGGTGATACTTGCAGCACTCGGTGTCTGCCTCTCGCTGAACACTCGAGAAAGTTTTTCCTCCCATTCAGGCACTTCAAAGGGTGCAGTTAATGAGGAGAGCTCTGCTCAGTAACCCCTTGCTCTGGAGCCTGGAATTAGCATCTCACAGGGACCAGCTCCGTGTCCCCCGCCCTCCCTGTTTCCCAACAAAACTCTGGCTCTCTTGGTCGAGTTATTCAATGCTGAAGCTGCAAAGGGAAGTGCAGAACTGGAAATCCCGAAACATGGGGATGTGTGACAGTCCCAGGCTGTTCACAGTGGGGTCACATCCAGGAAATTCCTATTGCTCTGCACACAGATGGCAGTTTCCAGCTGCAAATGGAGACTTGGTGTCAAAATGATTTTTAGTTGAAAGGGGATAGAATTTGGTGGGATATTGGGAAGGAATTGGTGGCTGGGAGGGTGGGCAGGGCTGGCACGGGGTGGGCAGAGAAGCTGTGGCTGCCCCTGGATCCCTGGAAGTGTCCAAGGCCAGGTTGGAGCCACCTGGACTAGTGGAAGGTGTCCATGGATGGAACTGGGTGGGCTTTGAGGTCCCTCCCAGCCCAAACCATGGCTCTGTGAAAAGCCAGCACTTTTTTTATCTGTAGGTGCAATAATTGTCTCTGGCCTATAAAGCAAGAGAAACTCCTCAACCACTGCTGAGGAGGAGGCTGGAAACTCCAGTTAATATTCCTCTTCTAACAAGATCTGAAAACCTGGTGATAAAAGGCAGTTCTTCACCTTTGCAGCAACAAAGTAAAATAATATATTTGGATTATTTGAGTTATTTTTGTCTTTCTTACCGCTGGAGAATATAATTATTAAAAAAATATAAATAAGCATCAGGTTTTCACCTTGTCCTCATCACCCCATAAGGAGCAGATCAAGGAATGCCACATTATCCCAGGAACAAGAGTATCTTCTTGGCATCTTTACTAAATTCACCTAATATTCACCTGCATTTTTTAATTGTTCAATCAACATGCCTTTATTTTGTATCAATTCAGAATCATAGAATGGTGTGTGTTGGAAGGGGCCTCAAGGATAAGGCAGTGATAACAAACATTTCTATTGACTAAATGGAGCTTGATTACTTTTACCTAATTGCTTATGGACAAAATGTTACATTTGCTTCAGAAATTAAACAGTTGGACACCCTTAAATTTCATCAGGAAATATAAATAAATTCACATAAATTCACTATAAATAAATTCACATAAATTCCACATAAACCTGAAATAACTGAAGCTCAGAAATCAGACCAGTTAAACACATTCAGAGCCATCTCCCCAGGCTGTGCAACAGCCAGCCTCTTACCTCTGCATTTTTCTTAATAAATCCAAATTCTCCCCCTGTTTAATACTCATTTTTCACTGAACAGATGCAATAAAGCACTAGTTATTCCCTAATGATTTTCAGATCACCACAGACCATTACATTAGCAAATTACTTCGAGCTTTGGAGATGCCATTAGGAATTAATTGCTCAACAAAACCTTCCTTATTCCCGAGGCAGAGGCTACACACAGTCACAGGAATCAGGAAATAACAAGCCCTTGGTACTGCAAAGGTTTGTTATTAAATTCTGGGTGTAGAACCCAAGATTGAGAACCAACCAAATCACAGCAGCAAGAAACAGAACCATGGGATGGTTTGGGCTGGTCCTTAAAGGTAATCTCATTCCAACCCCCAGGGAAAGGGACACCTTCCACTAGAACATCTTTCCCCCAAGCTAAAATGGACATCCCAGATTTCTGCACTTTGTTCTCCATTCATCCCTGACCCAAAGACCTGGAGGGAAGCAGGTAAATGGTTATGGGCTGTGGGGGAAGCAGCTGCATCCTGAGAAAACACTGACTGCAAGTAATGAGAACACACAGATAGATAAATAAACCCACCCTTTCCCACCTTCTACACCAACATTTCTTAATGAGCTCAGCCAAATTAACGTACTTTCTGCTGGATGAGGATCCCACACAAATTATAGGGAACAAATTCAGCTTTTTGAAACCTCTGTAGAGGGGACCTCCAGAAATGAGGGGAAAGAGCCTCTTGGGGGGAGTTTGGCCAACTTTCCTCAAGGCTCACCAGAGAGGCAGCTAGAAGAGATTCCAGGTGCAGCAGAGAGAAGAGGCATATCCTAAGGGTTTGGGAAGAGCCTGGACCATTCAAGGGGGCTCCACTGGAGCTCCCTGGGGCGTGGACAGGGAGGTGCCCGGGGAAAGGGAAGCTGCCAGTGCTGTGTGGGCTCTCAGATCCCTTCCCCCAGAGCTGAGTCACCCGGATCATACATTTTCAACCTCAGCTCCCCAGTTACTATAACAACTTAATGGATTTCTTCTCGTTATTAATTACATTCCCTTTAATCTGCTCATACAGGACTGGGGGGAGGCACTATATCATTGCTTCTCTTCTCCTTTCCAAAGGCCTTTTCATTCCCAACCAGCTCCAACATTCAGGTGCTCCCCTCAAAAATCTGCTTCCACTGAGATAAGGAAATGCTCATATTCCTTCCTTTGAGAACTCAGAATAGAAGGAAATGGGGTTTCTTTTTTTTCTTCCCTCAAAACAAACAAGCTGCCCGAAATAAAACTGTGGAATATGTGCCTTCAGCTGCTTCCCTGCAGCAGCCACAGAGCAGGCTGGAACGTGGCTGGGAGCATTTCTAACACATCCCAGAACTCAGACACTGAGCCCTTTGCAAGCAAAGCCACCGAGAGGAGCAGAGGAGCAGGAGAATTGAATTTATCAGATCTGCCTTTCACAGCCTTGGGGTAGGAGCAGACCTCTGCTGCTGGGAACAGCAGGAAAATGCAGGGAACTCGAGGCTGATCCCAAGGTCCTGAGGTGCTGGAGCGAGCAGAATTAGCCCCCTTTCATTTGCCTTTGGATTGGCTTTGGAGCTGGAGATGCCAAGGGCCACCTCCACCTAGCAAAGGAGGAAAGAGGGGACTTTGCTTCCCTTGGGAGCCCCATGGGATGGGGAGGATGGAAAAGCCTCCTCAGCTTGGAGGGCAGGGAAGGAGGGAACTTGTCTGCTCCATTCACACAGGGGTTAAACAGCACTGGCCTCACAGAATTCCAGAATGGCTTGGGTTGGAAGGGACCTTAAAGCTCATCTCATCCCCATGGGCAGGGACACCTTCCATTAGCCCAGGTTGCTCCAAGCCCTGTCCAACCTGGCCTTGGACACTTCCAGGGATGCAGGGGCAGCCACAGCTTCTCTGCCCAACCTGAATTTTCCCCTCACAGTAAGGAATTTCTCCCTGATTTATTGCCATATGTATGAAAAGCTGTTGGCTTTTTCCTTCCTCCACAGTTGGGAGCCAGAGGAGCCACCACCTTTTCCCTCTCCCAGGCTTGGGAGACAGCCTGTGCATCCCTACAAATGCCTGCAGGTCTCTGACAGCAGATTTGGCAGATATCCAGAGAGTCCATAACTGCAAATTACAGCATCACTTTGTACACCTATTTTTGGAAACTCCATCTCCCGCTCACTGAAAGAAAAAAGCCCCATTTCCAAGGGTCAGACCATAAGTGTGAAGACAACGGGGTGGAGTGGAGAACCTGAGCTCCCTCCAGCCTGAAAGGCTCAGGAATGAAACATTCCCACTGCTTTCTCCATTCCCATTTCCCAGCTTTATGTGTGGATTGCAGAACTGAACTCATCAGCAGAGCCATCCCCACCCAGCGCTCGGGATAATTTTAACCCCCCAGACATATGGAGAACACTCCTTGCACCCTCCTCTGCAGAAAAAGGCAACATGAGCTGAGCCTACAGACTTCCAGCAGGGAAAGAAACCTTCTCCAGATATTTTATAGCCAAAAAAACCCACCAAAATCGTGGAAATGATAACTTTGATTATATTTACAGTGTAAAAACATGCACTGTGCTTTAGTCACCATACAAGAACACAGGGGGAACAGTTTTAGGCTGCCTGCATTTTTTTTTTTCTCTCTCAAATGACTAATTTCTATGAATTTAATTACTCTGATTAAAAAAGTGCAGTTGTCAGACACCTACAAGTACCCTTTAAAAACCAATCATCGCAACCACGCGTCCCAAAAACTGAATCCATCTGAAGTCACAAGCAGGATAAAGTAGCTGTGGGTGCCACAGGACTGCACTTCACCTAATCCAGGCACAACTTGTTTGCTCCCAAAGGCACAACATCAATAATGAAACCCAAACAAGGCTTGGTTTTGTGCAAAGGATAAGATTTCTTACGGGAAATCTGGTTTATACAAGCACGAAGTAGCTGAGACAAATGTAGAGAGACACTGAATGTGCTCTGGGTTAAAAGTGACGGGAATAATTAACCACAAGTGATATATTTATCCTGAAGGGTTAGAGATGGGAGTGCTGGGGCTCTGGGATGGCAGGGGGAGGTTAAAGTGGGTTTATCCCAGAATCCCACACTGGTTTGGGTTGGAAGGGACCTTAAACACCATCTCATTCCACCCCTTGCCACAAACAGGGAATCCTCCCCCAGTTTTATACCCATCAGCTGTGCTTTCCCAATCTATGGCTGACCTGCAGACCAGGAGAGTCCCCTGCACTGAGCAGGTACCAAAGAGCAGCTCAGCAGTGCCACAGCGTTGAAAAACCCAAATTCCAAGCTCTGCCCAGCCCAATCCACACAAGGGAACTGTCAAAAGCCGAGCCTGGACCTGTCAGCACTTTCACCCCAATGCTCCCATTTCAGTTGCCTCACTGGTTTTACAGAGATAAACTGGGAAGCAAGTGCTGGTGCCCACCAATACCAGCAGGTCTGGGGTCCCTGAGACAGTCAAGACCTACCAAAGAAAGAGATGATTGGAGATCTCTGCAGGGAAAATGGGGAAAGCAGCAGCAATAATTCCTCCAGGGATTGCAGCACTCTGCAGCCTGAATAGGGAGGGAATTAGGGGAAGGGAGAAGGGCACTGGGTTAGCGCATCCATCCCAGAATGGGAAAAGAGTTTCCTTGAAGATGAGCAGGAACCTCATCCCTGGCAGGAGCATGTGCTCCCTGCTGGGGAAGAGATGGGGAAGCAGGAGCCATTCCATGAGGGCAGTTTGGGAAGTGTCTCCTGCCTGGTCCAGTTGCTGCTGGCAGTGAGAGCAAAAGGCAAAGTCCACCACAGGAACACCTCAGGGCACGGGAAAAAAAGGCAATATTTAGGAAAAATCACCACTGTTTCTTATTGCTGTGCACAAAGTCAGGAAGAGGCTGCTCAGAGCTCAGTTACTGGTTTTGAATAGCTTCTCTATTTTCTCATGACTCGAAACACATCCCTTATCTTTCGCTTACCAAATTCTTCCTACATTTTATTACACAGAACTGAACTGAGGAATTCATTTCACTCCAGCACTGTTCCATGGCAGGAGTCCTGCAGCAGGACAGTAAAAGGTATTTTTACACTGATAGTGGATGACTAAGAAACAAGGCAAGATGCTAAAAAATGTACCTTTCTACTTCCTTCTGGTTATTACTTCTTTTTTAAAAATACCTGGTTCTCTGTGGATAAGCCAAAAGGCCCCAGGAGGAAACCAAGCATTAGGTAAACGAGTATTTCTTTTTACAGTCCTTATGCCTGAATTCATTTGAATCTTGCCTTGGTCCTGCCTTTCTAAGGCAGTCAAACGCCTTCTTTGATAATTGAATTGATTCATCAGTGGCCCACAAGCAGCTTGAAGAAAACCACAATGGTCTTGTGGGTCCTCCAGAAATGAGAAAAATGGGAAAAAACACACGGGGCACAATTCACCTCCAGAACAGGGGGACCAGAGATCCAGAGCAGAGATCAGAGCCTGCCCCTCCCCAGGGAGGTGTCCCTGCCATGAGGTCTCCCCTCAGTCCCCTCTTCTCCAGCTGGACACCCCAATGCCCTCAGCTGCTCCTCAAACAACACTCAACATCCCCCTTCCAAATATCCTTCGTTCCTGCCCAGCCATGACTGGGGCTTGCTGGGAACTCACACCACACTGGCCATTCCCAGGTGAAAAATGGGAGAATCCTGTGCTATTTCTGTGTCAGTTTTCCAAGCTGATGCCCCCAGGGATTGCAAATGTTTTCTGTGTGTGCCTCTTCTCCCAGTGGGCAGCAGCAGGTTCAGCTCCCATAGCACAGGCAGGCACTGGAGGTCTGTGACCAGCATTCCCAAGCACCCTGTGCATCCTGAGAAGATCATTTGCTTGGAGCAGAATCCCATCAAATGGGGCAGTTTCACCCTCAAGGTCGCAATATCTCTTCTACTTCCTTTCTTCTCGAGAGCTCTTGTGCTGTTGGATCATTTTCTGCTTCTTATTTGGGCTTGGGAGTTTCAGCAATGGTTCCTCCTGAGGATTAATCATTTCAGATTCCTCTCCCCCTGAAGTTCCTGTGTTCACTATTTATAAGCACTCTTGAAAGTATCCCCCTTGCAAGGAGCTCCACTCCAGATTTATCTTTCACATTTAACAAGAGCTCTGGCAAATTCAGATGATTTTTTGTGTGTGTGTGTGTGCTGTTTATTCAAGTGGGATGCAGTCTATTGCTTCCTCGAGCAATTACTGAATTACAAAAGCATGAATGAAATGAAAATCAATGGCAGGAGTTTCTTTTCTGAGCTGAGCATGGTCCTAATCCTTCATCCAGTGCTCAGGAGGGCTTTGTCCCTTGGTGCCCATCTTGCAGGCAGCAAACACTGAATGCACATCAATGTGTGTGACTCAGAGGGTGAGCTTTGTTTAGCAACAAGAGAGTCAGAGAAGGGAAATTTCTCCCCTTTTTTTCTTGCCATTTCAGAGTTTAGGTACCAAAGCTGCTTTTGGCACGTCAGTGAGAAAACCCCACAGTTCCCACCAAGTCCCAGACTGCTGTACTGCAAGGCAGGCACTTCATCTGACTCAGCTCCCAGAGAAACACTGTTGGTTGTGGCAGTGCCACCTGAGTTCACCAGGACCCGGGGGGAAAACAAGCCAAAAATACCATGGTTATTTATTCTAGCGAAGGAAAGGGTCAGTTTCTTGCATACAAGTTTACAAACACGGCAGTAAAAGCAAAGCATCCAAAGGAATACTGAGGAGAAAACCCTCGCTGAGCTCTCCCTGGGGCTGCCCTGAGGTACCTGGGCCAGGGAATGTTGGCCCTACAAGAGGTCCAGCTCCCCCCTGGCTGTGGGAGAGCAGAGCTGATTCCCCTGGTTGATTTTTGGTGACCTCCCTTTCCCCTTATCTCTCTTCCTACCCCTCCACTTTGCAGAGGAGGATGTTGTTTCACGAGATCTGCCTTGAATACCTCGTGGAAAACCACTCTGTCCTTGCAAACAATCCCTGCCCTAGTTCCTGAGAGCTGAAAATGATTTGATAAAGAAGGTATTAGTGCCTGCTGCGTGGTTACCCTTGTGGGCAACCCTGTTGTGTGCCATCCCAGCCCTGTGCTGCACGACAGGCAAGGCTTGGGCCACAAACAGCCACCGCTCCCTGCAAAAGCTGCTGCTTAAAACCAGGTCAAATGGAGGGTATTATCAGAGAGCAAATTAATTGCAGAGCAAACGAGCACGTATTAACCATTTAGCAGCTGGGCCGGGTCAGTTGAACGCTCTCAACAGGCAGCTGGTTGTGCAAATGAAGTGCATTGCAGCAAAAAGACATTCAGAGTGTTCCCCAAAAATGTCACCTCGCACTTTGCATCCTCGTGCTCCCATTGGAATACAGCCCAGACCTTCCACAGAAGGTTTTCCATCCTCATCCAGGCAACACTACTGACACTCCCAAGGAACAAAGAGGACATCAGTCACCTGAGCTTCTCTGATGAAAAAGATCCTGGTGGCTTCCACAGCTTTTCTGTTACCAGAAATTAATTTAATGTGTAAGAGAGTACATAATACACTGCAATATTGGCATTTCATCCCAACCCCTGCAGCCCACAGCACAACACAAGTGCTGGAAGATTCCTTGGTAAAGACACAGTGAAATCTCAGAG
Source organism: Xenops minutus (assembly GCA_035221455.1). Classification (NCBI taxonomy): domain Eukaryota; kingdom Metazoa; phylum Chordata; class Aves; order Passeriformes; family Furnariidae; genus Xenops; species Xenops minutus. Next base: position 8,403 of record JAWWEE010000190.1, on the reverse strand, counting down.
GCTTTAAAGCACCTGAGAGGGAAAGCTCCTCTGATCTAACTGGTGTTTCAATTATAAAAACAAACCTCAAAAGCCTCGGTCAGCTTAGTACTTTCATTTCCAGAGCATCGAATACAAACAGTGAGGAAAATACCTCAGAAGGGTAAAAATGAGGATTTAAAGCCTTCAATGCTACAAAAATTCAGGAAGCCTGCAGCTCTTTTGGAGCTGGAAGCCCCCAGACAGGATATTCCCGGGGCTCTGGCTGCCCCAGGATGGTCTCCATGGCTTAGTTTGAAGGGATTTCTGGAGCAGGGCACTAAAGGGGCTCACACAACACATTTAACCTTGGCTAGTGGACTTCCCACAGACACAGGGCTGCTCCAGTTCTCCCTGGGTCTCTGAAAGGACCCTCAATGATTATCCCAACAGGTAACACCAGAAAGACAAGGGACAAGTGGCTTGGTTTGCTGGCAAGGAGGGATCAGTATGGGTGGAATCCTTCATAGAGTGAAGGCTCTGAAAGCCTTTACAGCTGGGGCAGGAGAGCAGCCTCCACATCACTGCTCACAAGGGTGAGTGTCCAACAGGGAGCCACAGCAGGTTTTCATGGGAACCTGGATCTCAACTCCAGCTCAGCAAGGCTGCTCATCCTCAGAGCCCACCAAAAGGCATTTTGCCTGCTTGGCTCCAGCCATCACCAAGACCATAACTCTGTTTTTCTCAGAATCCCAGGGCATGCTGAGCTGGATGGACCCCCGAGGACCATCGAGTCCAGCCCCAAGAGTCACACACCGTGCCTGAGAGTATTTGCTGCTCTCATTTCCAATGCAAGCTCAGAAACTCAGCCCTAGCACTGGCTGTGGCTTTAACCACCATCTGGTCGAGACTTCCCCTCCAAGGCACCCCTTTTAGTATCAGCCCTTGCTGGTGTTACAGCAATGAAGAGTCTCCAGCCCACAGCCTGCCAGTGCCCAGCCCTAATTTTAGTCACTCTACTCCACATAGCACTTCCACACTTGGGCACAAACACCTTAGCTCGTGACAGATCCCATCCCCTCCCCAGTGGCTTTTCATGCCACATTGCACCACCTCAGCTCCTGCCACCCCACCAGAACCCACTGCAGCCTCCCAGAAGTCAGAGGTAACTCCAGATCACCCACCCACGTCCTCCTGAGCTCCTGCACCAAACCAGCCCAGCCTCACTCACCATCCCTCAGCCCATCACAAGCCATTTGTTTGTGCTGCCGCCAACTTTTACCCGTCTCTCAACTCTTTAACAACTTAACAGTAAAGATGCTCAGCCCAGAAGGTACCAAGTTTTGTAATTCCATCCCCAAACACGCTACTTTTTTACTACATAAAAGAACTCACTCTATACAACACCATTGCTTTACACTGTCCCAATTCCCAGCCTACGTTTTCAGTACCACCAAGACTGTCCTTACTTCTTCCAGCCCTTGGTTTCTCGTTGACAAAAATATCCATAACCTTCTTTGCTTGGCTTCCAAAGAGGAGAGAACATTCAGGAAAAAGAGATGGATGGAGGGCAGTTAAGAAATCCCACAATGCACACACAAAACCCCCAGCTGGACAGAAGGAAAAGGGAGAAGCAAAGACAACCACAGGGGAATTTCCTGGCTCTTCCTCCCTGACTTATGAGCAGACCAAGTGTATCATTAAGTGGCCAGACAGGGGGAAGTGCCAAAGTGCACCTGTGCCCTCCCAGAATGCCACTTTGTGAGCACCTGAAGAGGCACAGAGCCAACCCACCACCTGCCACCCATCTCTTCCCTCCTCACCCACAGATGCTGCAACACAACGTGCAAGAAATGCCGCTGTAGGCAGGGATGGAAGAATCTGCTCTCCCACAAAATCCCTCCCAGGCTTCATCTCTCAGAGACTGGCTTGAGCTATGAAGGGTAAATAGTTATATCTCTTCTTTTTATTGTTCTCTAAAATTGGCTTTTTAGTATTTGCAAAGTTTCTCGTACTCCTGGACAATCGGGTGATTTACAGAGACTGTCTCAGACCGAGCCGAGTTCTGTGCTCAAAGAGCACTCTGGCAAACACTCCCTTCATCTAATTGGGCATCTAATGAAAAATTAAACTAAATTAAGTTAAAAAATTAAATTAAAAGCCGTGAATTTTTCAATTTTTGTCTGCTTGTTCTTCTAAAGCATGACCAGGAGAAAGGTTCTTAACTTCTCTGTACTGTTCATCATATCCTCTCTAACTTGTTAACCTGGATAAGGGATGTATCCTTCAACTCTTTGGGATGTACTGGCATGAAGGGCTCCCAGATGAACAGAACCAAACTCATTTTACTCTCAGAGAACTAACAGGAAAGAGAAACTGGCCTCTCCTGCACGATTTTAGCAAGGAACATGATCCTATCAATTTGTCCTTTTCTTGTAAAAACAAGCTTTTCAAGCTGAAAGCTATTTTCATAATTAAAAAAATCCAGCTGAAGTGTTTTACCTACACCAGTTAAACCATTCCTCTGCATTGCCTGAAACCAAAACATTGCAGCAGCAAGACTCTGAAAGTGAAGCTGACAAATTATTGTAATTCTCCAAACTAAGGGAAATACAGAGGAAAAAGAACACCCAGAGCATGAGTAATAACATCAGATTAATATCCTTTTGCTTCAGAAGCAGTATTTAAAGCTGACACACATCTGTTTGCAGCAGTCATTAAGTTTAGGGGAATTCTTTCACATCATTATTTGTCCTACACATTTCTAAGAGGTTTTTTCCATCCGCTAAGGCTGGATTTGTCCTACTGCCAGAATTATACCACTTTATTTACTGATGGAACCAACAGAAAGCCTTTATTTGCATAACAGGCATTTCATTGAAACAAATAAAGGTGTCCCTAAGCATTGTTTTGTCACTACTTTTCTCACTTTGTAAGGACTTCCCACATCTACACCAGGACAGCTCGTACCACGTGGATCACCCCAAGAAAGGGGTGTTTGAGAAAACAAACTTATCAGCACTTAAAATTGCCATTTTCAGAAGGATTTCCCAAATCTGTCCATGGCTATTCATTTCAAGTATGGAAATTCAAGGGAGTTGATTGTAATGACTTTTTAAATGAGCCTGGTGTTCCCAGAGACGATTAGTCAGCTAATCTGGTCTAAGCTTCCTGATGAATATGTCAGGCTCTGGAGCAAGGATTTGAATGCTGAATAAGGAGAGGGTTCCATGTGACGTGGAAAGAGCTGGGACTAAATACAGGGCTGGCTGAGGAAAAACCTGACCATGATTTTGAAAGCAGCCAACAAGGCTGAAGCTCACACTTCAGCTTCATATTAAAAATGATTTGCTGGAACCTGAAATGACTGAAGATGAGAATAAAGGGGGATACAGCTGTACTGGAGCACCTGAGCAGGCACATGGAAAATTATTAAAATAGATTTGATGACAAGAGAAACATAATTACAATGAATAATCTGCTCTATGCAGCCAGCACACCTAATAAGTGCACTAGAGAGGCACTCATTGTGCTTAAGAGCTTTGCATTCCAGTTGATTTATATATCACAGACTTGTTTCTAACCTGGCCACCCTCTCTGGAGCTGGTGGAGAGGAACACAGCAAATGAGCCTCTCTCTCAAATTGGCCTAAAAAGTTCTGTATTCCATTGGATTTACAACCTGCAAACGCAATTATTCATCTTATTCACTGCTGGCATCAGAATCTCAGAGGGAAAAGGTAAAAAGCATTGTCTGAATCCTGCTGCAAACTTCAAAACCTCTCAGGAATTGTTTCCTCGGTGTAGGTGATCCCTTGGGATGTTTCCCATCGCAACAGATGCTGAGCATCACACTAAACAACCCAGCAGCTCCGTGGCTACATCCCACCCTGAGAGACCCACAGTAAACGGCTTGTTGCATATCACAGCTGATTTACTGCATATCACAACTGATTTATCGCTCCTGAACCTTCACCCCAAGGGGGAAAGCAGCACCTCTGGCTGCCCCACGGTCTTGGAGGCAGCTGCTGCCTCGGAGCTGGTGTGGAGTTACACCAAGGAAAACACTCAACTTCACATCCTCTCCAAACTCACAACTCCCACCAGGCACCGAACTGAGAAAAGGGAGAAGCAGAAAAAAAAAAACCCAAACTGACTCAAATCGAGCACATGTCAGAGAACATGATGCAGAGCTGGAGAGCCTGGCAGGGGAAATGTCTCCGGGAGATGAACAGCGGGAGGGCTGAGCCCAGCAGGAGCCAGGGGGACCAGGGCTGCGGATGGATGGATGGATGGATGGATGGATGGATGGATGGATGGATGGATGGATGGATGGCTCGGGAGCCCCTGGCGAGGGCAGAGCTGTCCGGGCTGTGGGCTCTGGCACGGCAGCCCCAGCCAGCCCACGGTGGGGAGGACACAAACCCCGCACACACGAGCCGGGGGACCGCACGGGGCCAGGAGAAACCGAGCGACTCCATCACGAATTTGGGATCGAAGGGATACCGGAGGGAACGGGAGGAATACAGCGATACAGACAGCCTAGCTAGTAGATGCAGAGAGACTAGAAATGCAACAATTTAAAAACAACAACCAAAGAACACCTTCGATGTCTGAAAAACCACAACCCTTTTTTTTTTTTTCCTCTTTTTTTTTTTCCCCTTTAAACTCTCAGTGATCCCCCACCACCAAACTTGCTGGAGCCACCGAAACACCCCACAAGTGACTCGGTCCTTTTCCTCCCCCGGCGCATCCTCCCCAGCCCCGGGCACGGCACAGGTACGGGCACCGCCGGACCCCCGAGCTCACCTGGGCCCTGCGCCGTGCCCCCGGCCCGGCAGTGGCAGGTCCGCAGCCCCTCAGCGCTCCATGGCTCGGGGATGGCAGCGGGGGCGATCGGGGAAGGCACCGCGGGGCTGCGGCTCGGCCGCGCCGCGATCCGCCACTCCTTACCCCGCTCCGCTCGCTCCGTCCCTCCCCGATCCTCTCCTTCCCTCCACGATCCTCTCCTCCCCGCACCGCTCCTCTCCTCCCCGCACCGCTCCTTTCCTTCCCTCCCCGATCCTCTCCTCCCCGCACCGCTCCTTTCCTCCCCGACCCGCTCCGCTCCTTCCCTACACGATCCTTTCCTCCCCGCTCCGCTCTGCTCCTTCCCGCACCGCTCCTTTCCTTCCCTCCCCGATCCTCTCCTTCCCTCCCCGATCCTTTCCTCCCCGCACCGCTCCTCTCCTTCCCGCACCGCTCCGCTCCGTCTCTCCCGGCTGCGCTCCGCTCCTCCCCGCTCCGCTCTGCTCCTTCCCGCACCGCTCCTTCCTTCCCTGCTCTTCTCCTTCCCTCCCTGCTCTTCTCCTTCCCTCCCTGCTCCTGTCTTTCCCTCTCTGCTCTCTCCGTCCCTCCGCTCTCCTCTCCTTCCCTCTGCTCTCCGACCCTCCCCGCTCTCCTTCCCTCTCTGCTCTCTCTTTCCCTGCTCTCTCCCTCCTTCCCTCCCCTCTCTCTCCGTCCCTCCCCCGCTGCAGCCTCCGGCCCTGCCCCGGCTGCATGCCCATCCCATTCCATCCCCGGCCCCAGCTGGATGCCCATTCCATCCCATCCCCTGCCCTGGCTGGATACCCATCCCATCCATCCCCGGCCCCAGCTGGATGCCCATGCCATGCCATGCCATGCCATGCCATGCCATGCCATGCCATCCCCGGCCCCGCTCACCCCCGTGTCCCCCTGCCAGCCCAGGGACCCCAGCCGGGCTTGGCCCGCAGCCCTCTGGGCCAAGCTGAGCTCTCACACACAGACTGCAGCAAAGCCAGCACAATTCCAGCCTGGATGGCACTCAGAGCAACCTGGCCTCGTGGGTGGCATTGCTGCCCGTGGCAGAGGGGGGAACGAGGCAAGCATTAAGGTCCATTCCAGCCTGAATCAGGCTGTGATTCTGTGGAACCATTCAGGAATAGAGCACAACTTGATCCATATCTTTGCATCTGTAGGGGCAGAGCAGGGCAGGGAGCAGCTCTGAGGACTCTCCTTAGGAGATGGTGCTCAAAGGCACGGACAGAGGACACCCCACACAGACAGAGGACACCCTACACAGAGGGACCACCAGCCCACTGCAAGGTACCAACCACAGGACACTTGTGATGTGCCAGGCTGGCAAACCAGAGCTGCTCGTACCTTGGAGATGCAGGGGCAGAACGTGGCAGGTCTGTGTGTGATGGTCACACCAGTCCCAAACACCCCTGATGGGTGAGATAAAGAGAACTCATTTGACATGGTTTCCTTGGAGCAGGAACTTCTGTTTGATCGTCTCATGCAGGATCTCTGGGTGTTTGATGTCTTCATCAAAGGCCAAGTTTCTGCAGTAATAAATGTGAAGAACTTGGTTCACATGTTAAAAGAGGAAGTTTCTAGTCTGCGAGGCTGAGGAGCAGAGTTTAAAAGGCAACCCACCCCAACTCCCAAAACCTCAGAGCCCAGAACAGAAAAATAAAATCCATTCATTATAAAACCTTTTAAATTAAGACTTAAACTGGTTATTTGCGGATGACACACAGCCCCTTGATTTTTTCCAGGGATTAATGACTGCAGGCTCTGAAAACTGAACAGAAGAGCTGCTGTGTGGTAATTCCTGCTCAAGGACCATCCCAAGGCCTTGTATCCCACAGACCCACAGTCCAGCTCAGACCAGACCCTGATAAACCAGTCTTTATGCAGTGGAAGAACAATCTTGAATGAGAGTTTTGTACCACGTAATCATAAAGAGGAGAAAAGATTGTCTGTCCAGCTCACCAAAACTAAGAGTTAATGGCTGCTTGATGGATCTCTATAAAACACAGGAGTTTCTCCTTGAACACAGAAAATACAGAACTTATTACCCATCAAATTTTAATTCCCCCTCCCAAAGTCAATTTTATTTCTGTATGTGTGTAAAAAAAGGTGTAAGAGAGCCCATAACTCTAACTCAAGTGATGATTTCAAGCATTTCCTTACTTCACTTGACAAACAAGGGGGTGTGTTGGGTATGGAATATTTAGGAGAGTTGTCTCTTAACTGTAAGCACAGAACAATACAAGTCATGGCACAGAATTCTCAAATGGCTGAAAGAAACTGTTCTGGACTACAAGGCCTGGGAAATGAAATCTTGCTCTTGGTCCTTCAGGCAGCACATCCTAGATTTTAACTCCCTGGCAACAGGAAATATCAGTAATCCTGATTCAGGCAACAATTCATGGGCAGGGATGAAATTCCAAGGCCTGATAACAGCCAGCAGAGCCTCACCTGCTGGGGAGGACCTGCTTAAGTGCAGCCCCCAGTGCTCCTCCTCCCTTCCCAGCCCTCTGGCTGCCTCACATCCTCTTGGAAACTGGAATATTGGCAACGAGGTACCAAGGGGATGAAATGAAGAAACTCCTTAGAGCTTGTGCTGTGATTGTATCACAGGCTCGTGCTATTCTAATGTCCCTCCCCTGCATCTGCCAAGTCAAGCCCAAGAAGTCATCCCTGGCATGAAGATATTCCAAAGGCCCTGAGCACTCATAATCCACACTGGAAGTGAAGGCTGGAAGCTGCAGCACTCCCAGTTCTGACACTGCTCTGCTACAGGGACTAAATGCCATTCAGGAGCACAGATTTTTCATTATCAAGAAGCTCTGAATGCCTCAAAGGACTCAATGCCCATAAATGTGCCTGAGATCCTGCCAGCCTTGGGAGAGGGCACTGCCCAGTGACCTGCACTGAGCATTGCTGTGCCATCAGTGCCCCTGGCACTGCCCACAGGCACATGCTGAGCTCTCAGACACACCACAGTCAGGCAAAGGATCTTCAAATGGTTTACATGAGCTGTAAGATCCCTCTCAACTCAAACCATTCTATGATTCTAGGAAATCCTGAAGATTCTTGCCTGTGGCACCTCAGGTTATGCAGGTAGTTAACCAGCCAGTTCCTCCCCATTCCCAGGAGAGCCTTCAGGGAATCTGCCCAATGCCACCTCCAAGGGCATCTCTCTGGTGCTGCTGCTCAGAGCTCAGCACAAGCTGGGGCTGATGCACAGGGAGGAAGATGAGGCAGTTCTGGGGGCTCTGAGGAACAGGGCACCTCCCTCAGCAGGTGGGAAGGAGCCCTCTGTTCTCCCTTCTCAGCTTCTAACCCTGGGGTCCCACTGCCTTCCATGCAGGATAACACACTGCAGGGTTTGGATGCTTCCTGAAGGGAAACATCTATTAAAATAATGTCCCCTTGTTCCTCTGCTGATGGACCTTCCATTGATGAGGTCCCAAGTCAGGAGACAGATGGGAAATGCTCATGTTGCAAGGGTCTGCAGGGACAGGACACAGGGAATGGCTTCCCAGTGCCAGAGGGCAGGGCTGGGTGGGATACTGGGAAGGAATTCCTCCCTGTGAGGGTGGGCAGGCCCTGGCACAGGTTGGGCAGAGAAGCTGTGGCTGCCCCTGGATCCCTG
>JAWWEE010000189.1:0-23589 GCA_035221455.1 Xenops minutus | reverse complement strand
GCCCCCTCCCTGCAGGCACTGACACACATGGGCAGGGCCCCTCTCAGGGTCTCCTCTGGAGGCTGCACAGCCCCAGCTCCCTCAGCCTTTGCTGCTCCCAGAGATGCTCCATCCCTTCAGCATCTTCAGCCTGCGCTGGCCCCGCTGCAGGAGCTCCCTGGCCCTGCTGTGCTCAGGAGCCACAGCTGGACACAGCCCTGCAGATGTGCCTGCCGGGGCTGGGCAGAGGGGCAGGATCCCCTCCCTGACCTGCTGCCAATGCCCTTCCTGGTGCCTCCGGGATCCCATTGCCTTTCTTTCCACGACTCAACCTGCCACTGAAGTGAGGGGGAATTTGGACAAGTTGAAGTATTCAGGATGGACTCTTCAAGGAATGCAATTAAGGCAGCCACATTCTCAATGTCCCTCACAGAATGTGAACATAGGAAGTTTGCAAACAGTGCTGTTCTTAGTTTTGTCAGCAAAAGAAATCTAATTGATTTATCAAGAAGCTAAGGCTAAAGATCTCTCCAGAGGCAATGGAAATATATGCACTTTCACTGACCTCTGAAAATACGTGATTTATGGGAATACCCACTTATTTACCTTAATTCCCATAGACTGACCTGAAAAAATTAGCCCTTTATCTGTGGTGGCAAGGGACTCCACAGAGGTAAAGTCACTGAAGGAGAAAGAAGTCAAAACAGAATAAAAGGAAAAAAGTATTATTTAAAACCAGAAATACATTGAAGGGATAGAAAATCATTTGTGCTAAGTAGTGTAACAGAATATGGCTTGGCAATCCTGCAGGGCTGTGGATGGACAGAGAATTAGGTCTTCGAGCTTGTTTAGTTTGGCTGTTGGTAATTAGAACTTGAAAAGACATTTGAAAACACAGTAGTAATAATTTCAGCTCGGAAATGCTACAACTCCACAGACCTGTAGCCACATGCCTGCAATTCTTTCCCAGGGAATGTCCATGTTCACCCCTCCATGGAGCTGCTGGGCTTGAGACAGTCAAATACTACTATGGAAATTAATTTTTTACAGGGTGGCTGCCACCCCTCAACACTCTGGGTCTTTGGCAGCCAGCACTTTCAGACAGATCACAGAAACTTTTAGACTTTATGGCAAATTCCTCTATGAAAAGCTCTGTGTTCTCTTCAGGTATTTCTACCAAGATGACAAGCCCTTGACCCTCAAGATATCCAATGAAATAATTTAGTGAGTAGACTGGGCAGTATGAATTGCCTATCTCTTGGAAAGATGTAGAGTTTTGTTCCTTCTGTTAGATTTGGACCTGAGATTTAGAGGGTGCAAATGAGATGCACACGCCTGCTTATCAGCCCCCACAGCAAATGCTAGTTCTTAAATGTTCTTTCAAAAAAGGCTTAATGAAATTTAACCTTCCTCCTTGCAGTCCCAGCACAGCCAGATCCCTTGAATTCAGACAAGAAATATGAAGAAAATGAGCTGTTTCAGATGTCAGATCCAAAATACATGCTACTCTACATGTTAAAAAAGCACTGGCAAAATAATATGGACCACCATCAGTTTTGATGTGCAATGCTTGAACTGATCTTGGATCTTGTACCATCTGGCAATGGAAGAAATGTAAAGTAAAAGTACCAGAAGTCATCAAAAGTAGATCAGAACAAAATCTGTAAATTCATTTGTCTAGAAAGTGAAAAGCTGGTCAGGCCATACCCCTTGGAGGCTCTGAACCAGGGCTGATGTTCTGTCATGCCTCAGAGGTCTCAGCTGAAATTACTGTCTGATCTCCTCATGGTGTTTTAGGCAAAGAAGCCATAGAATCCATCAGGATCAGACCATGACAGCAAAACCACTGCATAATTCTGCATGACTGGAACCTTTCACTTAAGGAAGCCTGAGCTGCATTAGCCAACACTGAATTACACTGGCAAAGGCTTGGGGAGGTTTGTAAAGAGGTTGGATCTGTTCAAGGCACAGGTTCCCTCATTTTCATGAGCCCAAACCCACACTGGAATAGAAGGTAAAAGAATAAACTACCTACCCATCCTCTGACAGCAAGAAGAGTGCCACTCATCTTAAAACAAACAAAAAAAAATCCCCCTTAATGTGATAATCTTACAATAACTAATTATTTCAATGAGCAAATGACACCAAGAAGTATCCTGGAGTCAGAGGCATGAACTTTCAGCTGGTAGGTCGCTGGTAACATATCTTGTTTGAACAAGCTTGACAAAGATCTGCTGAGCAATATCCACTGGGGCCAGCAGTGCTTGGCTGTCTGCGTTGTGGTGGAGAGATGGACTTGGATAACAGGGTCACTCACTGCTTCACTGACACCAGCCAAGCATAATGAAGCATGGCCAAGGCCTTCTTCAGCATGATGGCAAGAGGGAAATGCTGAAAAGACCCAGAAAGGGCTGATATGGATGAATTAGAACGAGACGGTTGCAGTAACAATGATCTGAGAGAGCATGAGCAATGTTGAAGCCAACAGAACCCTGTTCCAATCCCCTCCTCTCTCTCTAATGGCCTCTGTTCTGTGTTTTCCTGTGCACTGCAAAGAATTGCACAGGTACATCCAGCCCACAGTGGTGCCAAGGGATGTCTGCACTGCAGACCTGGATCAGCTGTAAGTGACCTAGTCAGGACACCTCTGGCCTCAGAATTTGCTCTGCATATCCACTTTCTCGTGTTATTTTTAATGCTGATAAGCAGCATTAGCATTGTAACAGAGTTGAGGTGTCTAAAGCCAGGGACCTGCTGATTTAAACACATAGCAACATCTGCCCTCCAAAATTCTGAAGTATGATCAGACACAGCAAGTGAATATGGAGAGATGAGCAGGTTGAGCACAGAGATCAACTGAAGATTTGCACTAGCTTAGTTCTCCCAGGAAATCCTTCCTGCTATCAAATCCAATTATTAGATGAAAATGAAGACAAAAGGCAGAATAGAAAATTACACTTTTTTTTTTTTTTTTTGCAATGAAGGAGAGTTTTGCCTGGCTGTCATACTAAAGCAAAGAATGAAAGTTTCACTGGATGCATCCAGTACATTCTAATGTTTATTAGCTAAGCTATGAAAAGGAGTTTTCTTATGCATAGAAATCCAGCTTGAATTTTTGAGGAGCAATTGCTATTTTTGTCATTTCACAAACCAGGCCTAGACTGAATGAGTTTTTGGCAGTAAAACTGGTATCTATGATATCACTCAGAGCACCTTCAATCAATTTTCAGAGAAATGTTGGATTATCAGGTCACCATCAAGTTTCTGGGGCAAGACTCTTTTCTAGACTGCAAACCCCCTAGCAAGAAAGTTCTGTGGAGCAACAAATCACACTGGCTTTGCTCAAGGATTATGAGCAGGGGCAGCCCAGCTCCTGCAAGATCCACATTGAATTGGGAAACGTAGATTCATTCAAAGGAATCTGGTGCACCAGTGGCCACTGGTATCTTTTAAACCAGCTAGGAACATCCCTTCCCCAGTCATGAGAAAGATCTCAAAAAAAGATAAATGAATTGAGAAAATGTAAGACCATAATCACCATGGTCTGGGACGAGGAGGATGTGATGGCTCGGGATGACTTCCAATTGTAACTAAGGAAGTAAAGCGATACAATGAGGCACAGCTCAGTGATGATAACAAATTAGTGGAGATTAACACCCTTTTCAGTCCCTGGGTGTTGGTTTGGCACCATGAATGGCCCAAGAGGGAAATCTTAACATGCTATGCATATGGAATGTACTCAGAAGCTGAAGGAAGCCACAAAAACTGGACTGATACTTTGCAATTTGTAGCAGTAGCTGATGGCTGTTTCCAGTCCTCCACTTTCTCCACTGCATCTTAGAAAATACCTTTTAAATTCATCAGGCCTTGGACATACAGCATGCGTAATGTTCCAGCAAGTAGCCGTTTATTTTATAAGGGGATTTAAATATTGTAAAACTGAATAAAATGCAGGTGTTTCCATTACAGACAAGTGAACTTTGTGTAAGTTCTACAAAGACGTGACTTCCAGATTAAAAGGATTTTGCACAGTTTGTTCTGCATCGGAGAAGGAGGTGGATTTTTTGGATCAGCTGGGGCAGCATCTTCCTTTGTGTTGTGCAGTCCTGGATTCCAATCTCTGCTCTGTTTGCACACCAGGGAAACACACAGAGCAGGACAGCTGGTGACCATATTTACGTCAGTGCAGTGTTGTTAACTTTGAAATTTGGCTGGATAAATCCGACCACCAGACCGCCCAAACACAGATAATTTCCATCGAGTGCCTGGAGCTGCCATGCTTTCTGAGAGGGATGGGCACTAACCCCATACTGTGCCACTGTTCAGGGGACCCAGCCCTGGTTGCTGCCAAGAGATGCTGGGATTAACCAAAGCAGGAGCATAAATACGTGCAGAAAACACATCCACAGATTTGCACATTGGATTTTGGTATCAAGGAAGGAATTCCAACTACCTCTTGGAAAGCTTCCCCAGTGATCAAACCAAAACCTTCTGGCCCATACAGCATCAGCCCCCTCAAGAAGGGAGTTTCTACAGAAAACCTTACAATGAGGATTAAAGACAATGAAACTTCATCTGTGCCAGTTCATTGACTCCTGATTTACACCAGTAAAAATGAAGAGATAGCCAAGGTAATATTAGATAATTATTAAATATATAATCAGTGTAACCATGCCCTCTAGAGGACTAAATTTACCTTCTTGGAGTGAAAATCAACCCTTGGGTCTGAACACTTAAAATCTGGGGAAGAGGCATTTTGGATGTTTGTATTTCTTCCACATCTCAATCTAGACATGAATCATGATTTCCTCCCTGGCACCTTATTCTACAGTGGGTAGAACCAATCCCCAAGACGGCACTGGCAGGTGAGTTTTAACTTTTGTACCCACGTTGTGTCTCTGCCAAAAAATTAATGCCGCTAATCCCACCCAGAGATCAAAGGTCTGATCCAAGGTCCTGATATCTACCAAAAGGAAGGTTGCTTTTGCAGATGTTTCACTGCGTTCTGAGGCCTAACCCAAATCAACATGTTGAGTGTTAAACAAACAGTGCTCATGTTCTTTCCTCCTTCTTTCCCCATCTTCCTTTTCTTTTTTTCTGCATTCACTGGCAATTTCCCCAACTTTCTCTGGTCAGTGTGGTTTACATTCCCAGTTGGCTTGAGCTGCAAAAATGAAAGTGAACTCAATCTGCAGTTTATTTGTGGTGGCTGTGATCACCCCATGGGCTCCTGGGGGCAGGACCAGCTCACTGTGTCTGTGGGTCCTCCGTGCAGGCAGGAACATGGTCCTCAAAGAGCCAACAAATGCCTGAGGAGTTCATTTTTGCCCTGAAATATCCACATTTTGGAATCAGGAACACAGTACTGTGAGCATGTGAGCTGTAGCTGTGTGCCAGCTACTTTGAAAAACAAAATCTGGAAAGGAACATGGAAAGGGTGAAAGATGAAGTGGGAAGCAATAGAAAGGAAGTTCTTCCTCATCAGTTCAGCAGGTTTCTGCTGAGCAGGAGCAGCCCAGGCATGCAGGGCTGGAGTGTGGCAGCTGTTCAGGCTGTTGAGGGACAAGCATACAAGAGGGAGGACATGCACTTGTTTTCTGCCAGAGAATATTTTGGCATCTTTTCTATGCTACCTTAGCTCATGTCTCAAGTTAGACTGCTCCCCACAAGTGTAAGGGACAAAGGTAATTAGAGTGCAGCTGCAATTTAGTAGTTATGTTGAGCAAACCCAAAGTAGCTCAGACATGGGATTTTCAGAGCTTTGCTGTCCTCCTTGAGCCATTTGGGTTAGACACCAAATATACTACAGCTTTCAGACTTTGGTTTTCAAAACCACTCTGTGGATGTTTTATTTTTATTTATTTTTTTAATCCTACTTTATGGTACTCTTTTTTCCCCTGACTTTTCTCCCAGTACAAGAATATGTATTTTTTCCCTTGGTTACTTTGACTCTGCTGACCTGGTTTCTTGCCTTCCTTTGGAAATGTTTAGGTGTCTCGGCAATGGAGAGGATGAATCAGTGAACATGCAGCGAGTCTGGGAAAACCCCAGCAGAAAGGAGTGTGTGGGGAGCAGAGAGGAAACAGCTTGGCAAGGAAGGGTGCTGTCATTTCTCCTTTTCTCTCTAAATTTTCATTAGCAGCTGGTATTGCTACACTGAGCAGATGCTGCCTTTTCTCTTAGTTCAGAAACACCTCGTGACCAGTTTAAAGGACAAAACTCAAAACATTTTAGTGACAGCTGAAGAATACACAACACACCACAAATTTTCTGTCAGTGGGAAGCTCCTGGTATGTTGGAAGCTGAAGGATGATTTGCTGGGAAGGTGTAGATGCTCAGAGAGGGCTGAGCATGGAGGAGCCACTGAGGGTTTAATTCCTTCTCAGAAACACCAACTGCCTCATCTCAGGATCATGCCACTGCCTGGTCCCAGCCTAGTGCAGGCATTCATTTCATCAGCAACAACCAGACCTGAGACAGTCAGAGATTTATAGAGAGTTCATTAGGTGAAAAAACAGGCCATCTTGGTCAAGCAAATGGTATGATATGATGATATAAAGGGTATTGAACATTTAGCACACAAATATTGAATAAATGAAGAACTATGTAAGAGGATGATCTAATAAATGAATTTTTAAATTAAAATAACAAATGCAATCTTTAGACTCTTTTCCCAACAAAAGTTGGGGGTAATATTCTAATGTGTTCATTATTCTTTTTTTTTTAAAGAGTCTTTCATAGAATAGAGTGAATTAAGTACAATTTAGGTGCAAAACGTTCCCCCAGAATTAAACATCCTGTATCTTGGCCCTGGGGCAGGGATGCATGGTGTTTTAAGGATTTTGAGTCATCCCACTGATTTCAGCCAGATTAGTCATATGTTCAGCTTAAGCTCAGCGAGAAGTACCATGTGCAACCAGAGTTTTTATTTCCAAAAAAGCAGAGCTGGTTCATGCTTGGATTTCTGGAAGGTCCATCCATTAATGGCACAAACCTGTCCCCTGAGTGTGTGAAAGGTGCTGTGTAAAAATACATGGGGATGTATTGCAAACAATTATTTTTTCGCCTACAACCAATTGAATCTGAATCAAATGAATGGGTGTGTTGAAACAAAGACTGAAAAACAAGAGTGTGTTGCGTAAACTGATAATATAAAAGTACTGTTAGGGTTGAGTAACGTGCTAGACTTTGTCTGAAAGTGGTAAATATTGTTTGAATTCTGAGTGTTTGATACAGCTACAGGGACCGACATTCTGGTTAACTGCATGACTAAATCACATTATAAGTGAAACTTAAAGGTAGTTAACAAAATAGTCTGTATGTCAGATGCGTGAAATGTGGGTTTACCATTTGAAAATGTCATTCTTTGGCTTTGCAGTGTCCCTTAAAGACTAATCTAAAAGAAAATTAAATTAATTTCATGCTCACCACCTTTGAATTGCAGAAGTGAAAACCTTTCAGGACTTGCCAATTACTAAGGAAACTTCATAGCTGGATTATTCCCAAATTGCACACCCTTTATTTTAACCACTAAAGGCAAACACATGGTTTTGATGGGTCGTAAAAGAACAGGTTGTTTTTTCAGTATTGAAAGAAGCTGTAATTACTTCCCTTGTTTGGTGACTTCCTGATTTACTTAGGTTGTTACGGTGATCCTATTCTGCCAAGGTAATTGGAGCTGCTGGAGTGCAGTTGATGACCTGAGGGAATGACCAGTGGCTTTTCAGTCCAGGTGACTTGCACCTAATGAGTAGAGTGTGCTTCCCAGGAAACAAGGACACTATAACTGCCCTAAGTGCTTGGTATGTGTGCTTTAAAGGCTTATAATTCACAGTCCAAACAAATTATCTCTCTGTATGAATTTCAGAACCCAAATTAAGCCATTTCCAAATATAGAGAATATAAAGGTATTTTCCTCAGAGAGAGGAGAAATAGATCTCACCAGGAAGGTGACCTTCGATATTCCTGAGGACAACCAAATGCTGCCACATTAATACAGTTCCTCAAATCAGTTCTTGTCTGTAACACGAGATACAATAAAACATGGTTGCAATGAGTGAGTTATTCAAGTAAGAATCAAACTACTTAGGAGTTAGAAATGAAACCACACAAGTCTTCAAAGACTAGCACAGCCTGTGGGAGGGCACTGCGCCTGAGCCATCTCGGAAGAGAGGAAAAGCTGAATGCAGTTTTCCTCCCCAAAGGACCAGCCACCCCGTCAACCGAGGTCCCTTACTTCCCCCAGCAGGTGAGACAGGCAGCCATCCACCACCTCAGCAGTGCTCCCCAGAAAAGGCATTTTTCTCACCTGGCAGAGTGTCTGGGTTTAGCTACAGCTGTTTCTTCTTTGTTTTTTTGTGCATTTTTTTCAGTTTAGTGCTATATGACCCTTCTGTTCAGAAGGACAAACTTGCTGCATGCTGTCTGAAGGGGAGATACATGATATAAATCTGTGGCCCCCAATCTCATGTATCCTAGGTCTCACATGTTTCCAAACTCATGCTGCCTCAGCTTATTGTGCAATAGGTTAGCTGCTCCAAATAAACTGATGAGAAGAGATTAAATCAGCCAACTCTGAGGATAAAAGAATCACACAGAGCTTTTCCTTCATGACCTCTGTAGAGTCTGGTGGATCTATCCAGGTATGAATCTTGCAAGGGGTGTGAGTACATAGAAAATTACAGTGAGATAAATACAATTTACACCATTGTGTAAATTCAGTTTACAACACCTCACAGTTGCCTGTTACTTGGAGAACAAAAGCTCCAGAGGAAAAGCAATCATGGGCAAGGACTTAGGATGTTAATGTTGAACACCCAAGTCAACCTCACAGTAACTCAACCACAGATTCATAGTCTATGAGGTAACACTTGGAGATGTGATTGTGCAAGAAGAGCCCAAAACCTAGTTCTCTAATACAGTCAGCATCTATGAAGTGATGTTAAAACACCAACCAGGAAAGAGTTTGTCTACAAGATGTCTTCAAAATGGCCAGACTATGCTGACACTTAAACTGCCTAAATCTTACAGCATCTTAATTTCAGAAGCCTTCTTGCTTCTTAATGCAAGGGACTGCAGACAAGTACATTAACAGTTAAGATTCACCACCACCTGAAGGCACCAACAGAAGGTCTCACATACGGTATCCAAATGTCCTGCATGACTGGAAAAGACAGAAAGAGCAAGGATCCTCGAGGAGTCACCATGGAGGGCAATCCTTAGAGAGACAGCTAGCCAGTTCATCATTGCAAAGGATCAATCCCTCATCTTTTCTTTCTCAAAGTTCAACTGAAAATCTATTCAAAATACTAGAAAACCTGGCCATTTCTTTAAAGCATCCTAGCAGTTCAAGCCTTCCTTGTAAAACTCAACCAAGCCACATTTCCAGTGGCTGGCACATAAACTGGATGCAGGAACAACCATTGTATCATTTTACTTGAACGCAGGATCAAAATTAGTGATTGAGGAGAGGCTTCCTAACACAGGGATCTCCAGGAGCTTTGTCAAGCTGATCAGTTGAATAACATAACCATCAAGGACTTAGAGATGACCTGAAGAACAAATTATTTTAATTCACTATGGATTCTGAAATAGGAGAAACAGATCAAGTACTGATGATACTGAAATAACATTTACAGAAGGCAGGAGTTAAAGCAGAAACCTGAGCCCGAGCTTGGGAGGGCACATGTGCCTCTGAACACAAGCAGTCAAATGATGGGGGAAATCTAGAAAAGTGATAATGCAGAGACAGGTAATAAATTATAGTTTCAAATGCTATGTCTCAGGGACAAAAACAACAAAAAAAATCATATCTATTAACTGGGACAGATAAAATTTCTTTCTGTGAAGTAAAAAGACACATCTGGATACCCCGTTCACCTGGGACTGTCAGCACTGCCAGCCCCAGCCCCACATCCCAACTACAGCAAGGGGTGGGAAGGCTGGGGGTGAAGATGCCACCCACAGCCTCCAGCTTTTGAAAAGCTGAAATCTCTACCACCTGACACTGACCAAACTCTCAGAGCTCATTCCTGGCCAAGAGCTGGGGAAGTGGATCTTTCCTGGTCTCCAGGATGGACTGTGGCACACCAGAGCTGTGTGCCAGCACCCTGCTGTCACTCCACCTGAAAGACATCCCCACCTTTCCACCTTCCCAAGTCAAACAGCCTTATGGAAAAGTGATACTGGGGAGGACTGAAACATCAGCCCCACCTGGGTGAGCAGAATCATTTGGACTGGAAAAGACCCCCAAGATCGCTGAGTCCAGCTGTTAAACCAGCACTGCCAAACCCACCACTAAACTATGACCCCAAGTGCCACATTTACATAGCTTCTAAATCCCTCCAGGGATGTGACTCCACCACTTCTCTGGGCAGTCTGTGACAGGGCTTGACAGCCTTTTAGGAGAAGAATTTTTCCCTAACATCCAATCTAAACCTCCCCTGGTGCAACTTGAGGCCATTTCCTCTTGTCTTATTGCTTGTTGCCAGGGAGAAGAGCCCTACCTCCACCTCAGCCGACAGCCATCCATTGCAGCCCTCCAGTTCTCTGACTTATCCCACCCTGTTGCCATGACTAATTAGTGACCTTAAAGGATGAGGTCTTGGATTATCTTGTTCTGTTGCTGTAGAATTAACAGCTCCTGTGGTCAGATATGTGAAAAGCTACCGGAAAATTAAATTAGGCAAGCAGCTACCTGGGATCTTTGTGGCCTTCAGGGAGACAACCTTCACCAGCCAGGCCAGCTGGGACTCAGGCCATGCTCAGAAGGGGCACAGCAACATCCAGGAATGACACAGCCTGAGCCCTCCAGGACAAATATGGGTTTGTCACAGAGTCCTCCTCCCTTTCACAAACCTCTCTGAAGGAAAAGACACCTGTCAGCAGCATCCCCGGGGGAGCTCCCAAGTGAGGGAACAGATGCTGTCAGCTTCTCTGCTCACCTCCCCTCCAAAACATGCCCAGAAAGCAGAGTATGGGAGATGATGATTAATAGCTTTGTTTACTATTTCCTGATGTGTTATAACAGGCAAGGAGATAGCATTTGTTGAAGTACAGATCTGTCTTAAAAATAAGCAACCAAAAATACAAGTAAAACAAAATAGTCTTCGTGTCTTAACTTTCCAGATGTAAGTCTCTGAGTTCCCACTTGGGTTGTTATTATTATTATTACTACTATTACAATAATAATAGGATTCCCAGTCATGACTGAAGAGCAGAGGTGAGTGCAGACAGCCACGAGAGCAGATGTTGCCTTGCCTGCTTTTTTCAACATGCTGAGCACTCATAACCACCATGTCCACTGGGGACACTCAACAAGGTAGTGGGAGACCTCTCTGAACAGGAGGGACTCCAAATCCTCTTATAGTCTCAGATTAGGAAGGTATCAGCCACGTTTGTTAAAAGGAGAAGGAGGCTCAGGACCAGCCTCAAAGCTTTAAGAAATGTCCCTTCCCTCTACTGCTTTACCTACAAACATGAGTTTAAACTGGAAGATTTGGAGCAGGCTCAGGTGGTTTGGAGCTCAGCTTTGCTCCCAAACCTAGGTCAGTTTGGATTTAGGGATTTGGCCTTTGCTGGTTGATGAGAAGGGCTAGCTGCAGACTTTGGATCTAAATTCAACCCTTCCCAAACTTCTGTGGGAATTCTCCGACCCATCTCTATTTGTCTTGGGTAGGGGAGCTCTGTGATGCTATCTGCAGTGGAACTTTCCACTAGCAGCAACACAAGAGACAAAGAGCTCATACTCTGACCTTTATAAAACTATTCCTTAACAAAATTTACTCAAGTAAAGAATCCACAGTCCTCTTTGGTTTTACTCATTTAATTGATACAGACGTAAAATATTTTGTGTTGTTTTAATAATAGTTTGGTTTTCTGCTATTTAAAAAAAAGTTCATTTCTCCGAACATATTTTTAGCAAAAATATTTTGCTTGAACTTTTTTCCCCTGCCTTCAAAGGCTGCTGCACAGTTCTGGGGTGCTAAATGCTAAACTCACATTCTACCACTCCATCTCCTCCCATTTGGATGGTAATCACAGGATCTTGATGCCAAACTTTGGAAGATATTTTTTCCAGCAGCAGCATCTGGCTTTTTGGCAGACCCCGCGAGCAGTTGTGTTGGCAGCGGTGGGAGCTGCTTGAGTCTGTCATGTGTTTAGGCTGCAGCAGAGCTGTCTGAACCGCCTTGTTGCCTTAGACAGTATGTTCTCTTGACTTCCATTTCATTTTGATAAATTTGTACTTTCTGTTTGTGCCTGGTAACAGAACTCTGTCAATCCTGACGGGATCCATACATAGTTTCTCTAATCAGGAATAATAAGGGATGTTTATGGAGCGGTTTCAGCCCCCCAGCCCCAGCTCCTGCCCAGCACACGAGAGCTGCTCCGTGACCTCTGCGAGAGATCGGTTTGCACAGCCTGAACTGCAGCCACCCCTAGAAGGGATCGCGAGAGCCGTCGAACCCGCAGGAGACCCTCGAGCTCCAGGCACTTTCTCCACTGTCCTTCCACATGCCAGGAGCTCTCTGACTAATTCTCGTCACGGGAAGACCAAGATTCCAGTCTGCAAACTGACTCATGCAGCTCGTTTGAGAAGCCCCTTTCTGCCTCCTGAGTACCTCAGATTTTGTGTTGCATTGAAGGCACACCAGGAGAGATCTGCCACTTCTGCTTTACAACCTGTCAGGGGAAAGCTTTGAACTTGACTTCCTTTCATGCTCAAGATAGATAATAAAATAGATAGAAGTAAAGAATGGATTTATTTCCTACAATGCAAATGCATAATTCCTATTTCTGAAGACAGATGCATATGAAAAAAGAAAACTCTGCTTAGTTATATAATCCCCTGTTAAGCCTGAATTTCTCTTTCAGTTTCATCCACTCAAAAACCCACCAGGGTACCTGTACAGCTCTCTGGACTGTGATTAAGGGCAAGACTTTGCCCTCCTGTTCCCATTGCTGGAAACCCATATTATAGGAGACATATTTCTTTAGATATGCACTTTTCTTCCATAGGCTCAGAATTTTATTGTATTACATGATTGTTAAGGATTTCTTTTTGCACCAGAAAGGCCCTGAATGGAACGGCTAAAGCCCAGAATTCTATCAGTGACTCAAAATGGCTTTGATTAAAAAGATCAATATTTTGTTGAGCTACTACATTTTAACACTTATTCCAGAAGATAGCTAAGCCATCCCTGCTTAGTTCTGGGAACACAAGTGTCTCTCTGTATAGCCAGGCAAGAGTCTTTCATGGCCTGAGCACAAATAGAACATGCTGTCACCTTTCTAGAAAGGTGAAAGTTACTCCAGAAGGGAATGGTGAGATTCTGTTCTAAACAGATGATGTTGTTGATGATGATGATGAAGATGATGATGATGATAACAATAATAAGTACAGTTTATTATGCCAGATCTTGGGAAAAACTACAGAATGATCTGCTGAGCCCTGCTCTCACAGGAGCTGGTGTTTCTGGGTTGATGACCCAAGACTTCAGATCTGAGGAGTAACAATGCTCTGTGACCAACACTAGGCTTCTAGGGTTGAACAGAGTGCTACATCTTGTTGAAATCCAACTGAAAGTTGCAATTCAGACATTTTGCCTTAGTGTTGCTACTTGCTCAAGTTCTAATGAAGTACCTGACATTTTTAGAAAAGTATTCTTAAGTGTATCTGAGAGAAATTTGGTTTTAAGTTCAAAGCAGCACTTCTGAGGGCTGGGAGTCCCCCAGAAATTCTTCCCCTAAAGGTCTGTGTTAGAGGGCCACTGTGCAACCTTCAGTCACACCTCCCAGACTCACCTCTCCCTCAGCTTCATGAGGAGTAAGGGCCAGAACCACCAAACATCCAAGTGTACCCAAACCCCTCTTCCCTGCACTTCCCCTTACAGCAGGCTTGGGAGGGACAGACAAGACATGTGAAAAGCAGCACACTTGGTTTAGTTGTCACAGGGTATCTGTGGCAGCAAAAAGTCATGACAGGTCCTGTGATGCTTCAGTGAGGGCCTTTATCACTGAGCCATCCCTTCTGCACCCCTGTAGCACACACAGCACCCCTCGATCAAGGGCTTCTGTCTCCCTCCTTCTCCCATTGCAAGGTTGGATGAGGTTCTACTCAACAAAGTGCACAGTGACCACACCAGTGTCTGCTGAAGAAAATGCTGAGTAAAGATGAGCGAGCATTTCAAGATTTTAGAGCCTAAAAATAAATGAAATAAAAATTGCTTCAGGAACTAGCTGAAAGCAGCAGAAAGATGGATCCTACTGGACACAGAAGTACTAAGCCACAGCCACTCTTAAAGCACAGAATCACAGGCAACAGGGCTGAAAACCGACTGCTGTACATCAAACAGTCTGTTCTCCTCCAGGAATCAAGTCAATGCCTAGCTGTGCATGGGATTGTTACTGTAGGTCATTGTGGGATATCCCAAAGACTTAGTGTTGTAACAGGATTTAACAACAGTGGGCACAGCTCTCACTACTGGAATGGATGACTTGCCTGACTGTGCAATATTTAGGCTTTGATTACTTGTGTAAGTCACCCTACAAACCTGCTGCCGTCAAGATGATGCTGAGGCACAGCACGGCAAGTCAGAGGGTCAAACCACCCACTGCCATAGGTAAGGTGGGCAGGTGGGGACCCATGAGCAGGCCCAGCAAGGGGCCCTGTGGGTTCAGTGGTGTCCACGAAGAGTGGTCACTTGTGTGCTTGAAAGGAAGGGACTCTTCCCACAATTCTCTGCCAAGTAACCAGCCCTCTCTGTCTGGGATCCCACCATGCAGTAACTTAACTAGTCCTCTCCTGGGTTGCCTCTCCCGTTTGTGCTTCCCTGGAAGCCCATGGTCAGGTGGGGGGAAAGCCACCTGTACAGATCTCCCTGGGGGCTCTCTGTCACTCCTTCAATGTTCATGTCAATCGAGAAGCTGAAATTAAGATGTCAAAGCTGTGAGAGCACTATCTGGTCAAGAATCATATCAGGAGTATCTCTGGCTTTATGGTCCTCCAGGGGAACACCATGGCCCAGCATGTGATGAGCGTATCCATCCCCAAGTTTCCACAAAATCAAAATAAAACCATGCTGCTCCAACCCCAACGTGGATTTCTATACAGAGACTTTTGAAAAGCTTCTTGTGGTTTGACAGAGTGTTTTAGAAGAAAACAAAACAAAAGCTTGGACACAACTTGCCCTGTTTATTTATGAAGTCTGAATTGGGAATTAATTTTGTTTCCCCTGCCTTTATATTCCCTTCTGCAGCTTTGGCATGGCTGAGGGATTTGTGTAGCTATCTCCAAAAGATCACAATCACATAGAATTTAGGAACGAGTTTGACCTTGTTTATTTACCAGTTAAATTCACCATCCCTAACTTCTTAGCACTTGCTGAGATATGACTATATCCAGCTGCATAAATCTGGATGCTTCAGAAGTATGTCTGAATGAGAACCCTGACTCAGACTCACTTCCAGGCAGTTTTGCTGACATACGGATTCAGAGAACTGATCAAGTTTCAAATTTTTTCAGTTTCCCAGTTCTTTTTCTAAGATCAACACACGTGCCAGACATTTTGTGATTCACTCATCACTAATAAATAATCATTTTACTATTGCAAAACCTCATTTGACTGCTATTTCTAGCCCATATCAGAAATGCTGCTTTAATAAACTCTATTCATGCATTTTGTCTGAATTCACAAGAGTTACTCCCAGGGTGAGTTTGGATCAATGTGTTTAATTTGTTTTGTGGGATAGAGGAACATTCCTTCCCCATATATGTGGTTTATTTGTGTCTATGCATTCTGCAAAGGAGGACATAAGTAATTTAAGGAGCCAGCTTAGGAAATGCAAGAAACCACTTTAAGAAATTAAGGAGATGGATTATTTGGAGGGGTTCCTTTAAGACCCAGCAGAAGCTATTTTGTTGAAAACCTTTATGAGGAACTAGTCCATGCAGAATCTCAATGTATTCCCAGAAATTCCAGAAATGTTTAATCAGATATTTAGAATTTCCAGTATTAACCAGAAGAGTTGCCAGTGGAAAGTTGGACTTCTAGCACAAGACTTTTGCTTTATTAAGGCAGATTTTCTTGTTGTTATAAGGTGTTACTTCCCAGAATTTTGTTATGGAGAAATAACAACTCATGGCAGTTGTGGATTTTACAGATATCCAGTAATTATTAGCAAAATCCCAAGATATACAGTTTGGTTTTACAGAAAACTGTCAGGATGAGGTTCTAAAGGGAACCCAACTGGTGCATGTCATTCCCAGTGGGTCCAAACATTTCTGATACATGTGTCTCCAAATGTCTTTTGGAAATCCCAGTTTAAATCTCAGCATTTGAAGTGTCATCAGTGGAGCAACTGGGTCCAGTCTGATACCTCTGCTAAGAGCTAGAAAGGAGGGGGGGGACACTTTCAACTTCTTTCTTTTTTTTTTTTTTCTTCATTTAAGAGTGAAGAAATGTCAGCTCTTCTCAAGAGCTGGTCAACCACTCGCAGGATCAGGTGTTTGGACAAGAAATGGCTTTTGCAATACCAGTCTGGCCTGGGCAGGAGAAAGGGAAAGAACCCAAGTGAAATCTTCACTCCCCTGTCTTTAGTCAATAACCTCCCGTGCCTCCAACAGAACCAAGGTTTTGTGCAAATATCTCTGTATTTCCTAACTTTGGAAAGGGCCCGAGTTCCCTTCATGCAGCTGACACGGATTCAAGGTTGAACTTTCCTTACTCAGCCGGCAGGGTCACTCTGCCACTCAGTCAGTGTTTCATGTCACCATCAATTCATTGCAAATGGAGGGAAAAGTCTTTCTAAGAATACTACCATCTTTTTAAGTGGGCCTGAATTATTCTGGCAATTCAGGTTTTCAGAAAAGGCTGACAGCAATAAATGAAGCACAGGTATGGGACAGGTGGGCATTTACTACCTATAAATATGAGCAACGCCGCTGATCTCCCTCTTTCCTACCTGCAGCTATGGGTAATGAGGTGATATAGCTTTGCTATGGAGATTGACTGAGATATCAAGTAGTTCCTCACTGGGGGATGAGACACAAAGTGGAAAGGATGCTGGACAATAAAAAGGGGACAGGCAGACAGAGGGCTTTGGAAATATAACCACCATCATCACATGCAGTTTTTATACTGTGTTTCTCATTTGATCATCCATGATTACATTTGATCCTTTCATGGTATAAACATGATTTTATGGAATTCCTACTGACTCAGCTCCAAGACTTGACCATGTCATTTTTCTCTTCTCCATTCTTGGTTTTGGCTCTGTCCTACCTCCAGAGACAGAAGTATCCAAGACTGTATTCACCACAGCTGAAAACATTTCTCTAGCTGAACATTCACCTGAAGCTCTGGCATGGCCATGTCTGTCACAACAGCACAGCAAAGAGTGGCTGTGATTCCCCTCCAGAGTCTCTCCCAGCAGCAATGTCTTCTGCCACCAGTGGCCCCGAGCAGGTGCCCAGGGCAGCCAGGCCTGCCTCACCTGCCAAGTGACTGAAACTATGGCTAAGAAAGCTCAGAAGTATAGAAACTTAGAATCACTAGTGATGAAAAAGACCCTCTAAGCTCATTCAAGTCCAAATATTAACGCAGCACTGCCATGTTACCACTAAACAATGACCCTCAAGTGCCACATCTACATGCCTTTCAAATCCCTCCCTGAGTGGTGACTCCACCACTTCTCCAGGCAACCAGTTTCAATGCCTGACCAGCCCCTCAGTGAATAAATTTTCTATAATATCCAATCTAATTGTTCCCTCTTGTAACTTCAGGCTGTTCCCTCTCCTCCTGTCCCTGTTCCCTGGAAGCAGAGCCCAACCTCCCCACCTCCCTGGCTCCCCCCTCCTGTCAAGGAGTTGGGGAGAGTGAGAAGGTCCCCCCTGAGCCTCCTTTTCTCCAGACTGAGCCCCCTCAGCTACTCCTCACGTGACTGACTTTCCAGTCCCTTTCCCCAGTTCTGTTCCCATCTCTGGCCCCTCAATGTTTTTCTTCTTGTGAGTGACCCAGAGCTGGAAAAAGACCTTGAAGTGCCTCAACAGTGGGATGGTCATTGCCCTGGTCCTGCTGGCACAGCCCAGGGGCCATTGGCCTCTTGCCCACGTGGGCACACCTGGGCTCATGTCCAGCTGCTGTCACAGCACCCCCCGGGGTCTTTCCCACCAAGTAGGCTGAGACAGATATTTTTAGATATCCACAAGTATCGCCACAATAGCCCTGGTTAGCAGGAATAGTGTCTGGCAGCAAAGCCTGGGTGACAGCATCCCAGGGAGGGGAGGTGTGAGGCAGTCAGTACCTGCCTCACAGGTTGGGGGGTGCATCCTGCACATTGATGAGCTTGGAGCATCATTGCAGGAGTGTTGCAGAAAACAGTGAGCTTACCACACAGCACTGCCAACTTGATTCAGCCAGGCAATATGAAAACTGAGAGCCTAAAGTCAAGTTTCTGGTCACTGGCAGAGCCCTGTGTCTGTAGAGCAGATGATTAACAGGAGTTTTGATGTCTCCTGCCTGTAACTTTCATGCTGTCATAAGATATGAGGAAAAAGATCCCTCTTGAAGGCCTGCCTGAAACTCTACAATTCCACCCACCTCACAATGTTTCTCCCCTCAGTCTGGGCTGCCTGTCCTGGAACCCTTGAAAATCAAGAAATCATAGAATAATAAAATCATTTAGATTGGGAAAGACCTTTAAGATCATTGAGTCCAATCATAAACCTAGCACTGCCAAGTCCACCATTTAGTCATGACTCCAAGAACCATCTTAGAGTACTTCAAATGGGGAAACAGAGTAACAGCAAAATAGTCTCAAAAAAGTCTTTATAATAGAATCTTTTGATTAAAAACTACATTTAGACCAAAGGGGAAAAAAATTCCCATTGGAATTAGTTCCAATAGATCACTCGGTTTCCACAGAGGTAATGAAGAAGTTCAGAGACTCCCTGCTATCTTCTCATTAAATGAAAGTCTCTTTTATCTGATATGATATAGGCTATGAACATCTCAGCTGAGATTTCTTAAAGTACGAATCTCACCTTTTGTGGGTTCATGCAGTGGGAACCATCTGCCAGCCAAAGTTCATATCATTGAACCAAGAGAGATCAATGGCCCCAGGACCAGAACAGTGAGATACAGATTATTCAGACAAAGAAAAAAGCATCAAAAAAATGTTTTTTTATTTCATTAACTAAAGCTTCTCTTGCTGATGGCTGAGAATAATTCTTAAGAGTTAGAGAGAAGCAGTTGGCTTACAATACCTGTAAATTATTCTTTAATAAAGTGGTGTGGTTTAGACCTCCCAATACCCTGTTATTAGCAGTTACTTTTTCCTGGGTTTACTGGATCTATTGTTGTGCAGAGTCCATTTGTTAAGAAAGGTGCCTATACATTGCAAAGTCAGTGCAGGAAGGTATGGAGCCATTGGGTTGATTCATGTCTCAGCTAAACCATCAGGTGTGCAGAGTCCCAAATTATGGACATGAAAAGCTGTGTGATAAAAGGTGAGAAGGACAGGGATGGGATGTCTGCTTGGTATGTGGAGGAGTAATTTTCCCTTCTCTCTTTGTTATGAAAAGTGGAACGTATGGACAAAGCATAACTGAAAGACATCTGGCATCTTGAAAGCCAACATGCCTGCTCATCCAGGCAAGATCCCTAGCACAAGTTTTCACTTTGCTCAAAATCTTCTCCTGCATGCCAGTCCCTTTTGGCTATCCCCAGATACCCGATGGAAGCAAACAGCTCTGTGGAGTGGGGTTAAAAGGATGAACACACAGCAAAAGGTAACATACAGTGTTGATGCAGAGAGGGCAGATGGAAGGTCTGCAGCTTTTGCAGAAGGACATGGCCAGCTATGTAGAAATTAAGATTGCTTTTTTAAAAATAATTTAGCTGAAAGTAGGAAAAAGTATTCTCACAGTAACCTGTTCCTAGGCACCGGCTAATTTAGTATTAAATCCCATGCAGTCCCTGGCAGTGCTGCAGAGGAAGGTATTTCCTGAACAGCTCGTTTCAAGTTTCATTCATAGGTACTGTCTAAAATTAGATCCACCACTTTTATTCAGGTCCAAATCCTTTGCCTAGTGTAACATTTTTTAGGACCAGAAACTCAGCTAAATGTGCTCCATCATCTGCCCTATTCCCCTGGAGCTGGCAGAAGGCTACACATCCTACCAAGGGATGTATGAGAGTCCTACCAAGGGGTGCATGAGAGCTGGGCTGGCAGCGGGGGGCTCATAAACCTGTGGCTAAATACAAGTATCCACTTTAATGGGTGATCACAGACTCAGAGAAACAAGTCCTCCCTTTGACTCTGGACAGAGCACATCCTGTGCTGTGGAGATAAACAAATGCTTGGTGGCCAGTCTGGCCTTTGAGCTGGGCTCTGATGGTGGAGCTCTGAAATGTGGCCAGAGGATGCCCTTGCCTTGCTCACGTTGAGCTGTGAGCCTCAGCAGGCACTGAACTACCTGCCCTCCACTGTCTGACTGCAGAGGATCTGGATTCCTGGTTGGAGCAAAACACAAAACTCCAGAGAGGGAGGGGCCTCACCAACACATTGCGTAACACCTTTACCTCCTTTGATTTTATTTTATTTTTAATGTATTTTATCCTGCTCTTTTGTCAGGAAAACTTGTGAATGTATAAAAGGAGGGTTTCTTAGGAAGGACAGACTCAGAGGGCATCCAGGGATGACAATTTATTGTACTTTGCAAACTTTGTTCCCAGCCTTTGTACTTGGAGATGATTTTCATTTTGGAATCTCTCAGAAAGAGTGGCAGCACCCCCTGGAACCCGAAGCTGTGGCCACCTTGTGGGAACTGAACATCTCTGGGTGCAGGTCTCCCCATCCCAGATGGAGTCTTCCCACATGCCACAACAAGGAAAGGAAGAGCTTGGACCTGGATCCTTCAAAGCTATTTTGGTGCTCCCAGAGAGTTAAGGCCCTTGATGCTGGGGCCTTACTGGCTCCTGCCATTATCTCCCTAGCAAGGATGTGGGATGGTGATATCCAGCCATAGCAGGGCATGGTACAGTCTCTATGTCACCCAGAATCACAATAACACCAGAAATACAAAAAAAACAAAACAAACCAAAACAAACCAAACAAAACATTGAGGTATTTCAGCCCCTGCCCAGACCAGCTGGGCCCTTACTTAGGCTGGCACTCGCTGAGGGAGAAACGTGCTCTGAGGCCACAGGGAGCAGGAGGCACAAACTGTTGGCAAACAAACAGCAAACTATCACTTGTTTTGGCAAAATCCAAGAGACAGAGCGAGCTGCCCATTTCTAGCACTTGTTAATTGTTTTAAAATCCATCTGGCAGCAGTGGCTAAATAATTTAGCATTTTGACTCATATATCTCAATAAATAACAATAAATAAAAAGCTTGACTGTCAGGGGTATGGTGGGAGGAAGCACAAGCATTCCAGGGAGCACTCTGCACCATGCCCAGGTCCTGGCAGGGTGGAGACAGCACCAAGGGGAAGGTCTTCCTTGATGGCCAGGGCTGGACTCTCCTCACTCCTGTCACTGAGGAGCAGGCTGTAGGTCAGGTCAGCTGGTGAGGCTCTTCCATGGGTCATGGGGAGAAACACGCCTCCAGTGGACAGCTCATCCTACCTACTGGGAGCACCTCTGAGGATGGGACACCTCCTGTGGATACACTTCTTTCACGGATAAAAGAGGGACCCAAAAGTATTAGTGTCAATCAGAAGCTTAAATTTCAGTTGGTCAAAGTCATTTGAGGTTTTTGACCCGAATATTGGGTCAAAGCCCTCGGTATCAGCTCCAAAGCGCTCACAAGTGGGATGTTCCTTGGGAAATCCCAGGGCCAGAACAGATGGAGCACACGAGGATAAGACGTAAGGAACTATTCCTGTTTATACATTTCAGACCTTCCAAACCACAGACTTGGGAAAGGTGCAGCCCGCGGCGTGGCTGGGCTCGGGAGCCTTGCCGTGCGTCACACAGGACTCCTGCCCTGGCTTTGTGTGGCTATTCATGCACCAATTGGACACAGTCGAGTGTCTGCTTTTTGGGGAATGTGTTTCTCTTGCATTTAAGTTCAGATTTGAAAAGCCTTGCCTCCCTCCTCCCTTCCTCCTGGAGGCTCATGAATCACAGAGCCGCCAGACGAATGAGTCACCCAGCCAGTTTTTGGTCAAGCATGCGAGTCTGGGAGGCTCTTCTGTGATCAAATGGGAGCAGGATCGGCTTTGTTGGTGACTGGCCATGTGTTGAGTCGCATAAACCTCTCCTAGGGGTCATCCCCATTCTCTTTGTGAGTTGTCTCTGTCAGGTTGTAATTGCTCTTTTGTCAGGAAAACTTGTGAACGCATAAAGGGGAGGGCGGCTGGGGAGAGGCTGGGGGGTTTCTGAGGAAGGACAGAGTTCAGAGGGCTTCCCAGGACAGCAGTGGCAGCCGGAGGAATTGTTCTCCAAAGTCTCAGTTCATTGAGCTTGAACTTTCAAGCAAACCTGGCCCATCCCTCGTGCCTGTGAACCAGCCCAGAGGACTCGGCTCACAGATCCTGTGAGGATCCCACCCGGCCTCTCAAAGGCTTCCCTGGGGCCACAGCAGCTCCCCAGAGAGCAGCACACACTGCAGGTGCCCCGGTCCAGCACTGAGACCGAAATGAAGGGGTCTCTGGTGGTGAGGACTGGGACAGACCACACACAGTTTAATAACTGGAAAATCGCATGCTAAAAAGGAGTAGCCTAAATTTATTCCTGAGTAGGAAACTTGAAGTCTACCACCAGCTTGTCAAAATCTCTTTTTGGTTTTGTTTGTGGTTTTTTTTTTTGTTTTGTTTTGTTTTTTTTTGTTTTTGTTTTTGTTTTTGGGGGTTTTTTTGTTTGGTTTTTTTTTTAATATATATAGCTGAGGTTCCAGTTCTTCCATGTTAAAATGCACTGTGAGTCCTGTTTGGGGATCTAAAGCGAGTCTGATCTCCCTAGGAATCATTTCATTCATTATCACTGAATTTGGCAAGGGCTATGCTCACCTGGGAAGCTGGTTTTGCCCTCTCTCACACCTCCCATCCCTCCTGCTCCAGGACAGCCACTGCAGGCAGGTGACACAGGGCAATACAAAGAGGGATGAAGGAAATGGGAAGGGGACACTTGCAACCAGATTTTCACAAGCTGTGCTTTTAGGGAAACACAAGTAGCAGGGTTCAAGTAGCTGTTTCAGTATTACCTGGGCAGCTTCAACCAAGAATCATTTCAAATACTAAACTTTGACAAAAGAGTTTATCCTAACAAGGCCAGAGATTGCATTCTTGTTCAGAAACTTCAAAATAGCTCTACAAAAGCAGAGAATAATCAAGTAACACTGCCTGAATGGCTGCACTGAACTTTTTTTCTTGCAATCACTTGGGACCTTTTAGAAATCACTTTGTCACTGAAGCCAAGGGTAAAGTCCCCTTGTCCTGACATCCTGACTCTAGATTGATCTTCAGATATATTTCCCTGCCTGACTTTTCTCCTCATTGGCCCTCACACCCCATATAGAGCATTTCTGAGCTCCTTCTTCCATATTTCATTTAACACCTCTCCTCTCCTCTCCTCTCCTCGCCTCTCCTCGCGGGGGGGCGGGCGG
>JAWWEE010000188.1:0-23835 GCA_035221455.1 Xenops minutus | reverse complement strand
GGGTGGGTGGGTGGATGGATGGATGGATGGATGGATGGATGGATGGATGGATGGATGGATGGATGGATGGATGGATGAAGAGGTGAATTCCCAACCTGAAGATTGCTGCTGCATTAATACAGCAACTGTGAACGAATTGCCTCAGCTGCCAGATCCAACCAGGATTATTAAACCAGGTCCCTGATTTAATTAGAGCCCTTTAAAACTCGTGCTAGCCCCCCAGAAATGCAGCTCTCAGCTAGAACACGAGCTCTGTGCAGGAGGGGTCACTGCCAAGGGCAGCTCTTCCCGCAGTGTATTCATGACTGTTCACCCCAGTGCTGTGATGGAGCTGCTGGGAGGGCACTGGGGGCAGAGCTGCTGTCCCTGGGCTGGGCTCTGGGCACTGCCAGCACATGGCACAGGTGAGTTCTGTGAAAGAGCAGCCTTGGCACTGGGTTAAAGCTGGCAGCCCTGGCCCCGTGGGCAGAGGGAGCTGGGGCAGCACAGCCTGACCCCCTCACACCCTGATGGTGGCACAGGGTTGGCCCTGGTGACAGGACCATGCTGTGCCCCAGCAGGAGCTGTGACACCTTGAACTGGCAGCGCAGCCTCTCCCCAGTGCCACTTCAATTGGATGCCCCCAGCCTGAGTAGCAGAAAATGGAGCTAAAGTAATGCCTTGTGACTGACTAAGCATTACACACTATTTATTCTTCAGCTCTTAGTCTGGGCTTGAACTGTGACTTCAGGAAAAAGCCACCACTGCCCGTGACTGGAGCTGGGAGCTGATAGGAAGCTTTTTTCCTTTTGAAGAAAATCAATTTTCAGACTTCAAAGGCTCCATACCTCAACCGCTTTTTCCTGGCCCAAAATTCTGCTGCATGTTTTTCCTCAGCTGACTAAAACTATCAGCATGACTGGGACTTACTACAGCATCTGAAAACTACCATAAATCATATTTCTGCCTTTTTTTTTCCCAGCATTGGTACCCAACCTGCATCCTCTGTAACACACCAGTTCTGAGATCACAGCATAAGCTCCCTTTAATAGTGACAAGCACTGGAAAAGAAAGTGAAGGCAAATTAAGCTTCAGAAAAGAAAAGTTAAATGACTCTATTGTTATCTGGGTGGTTTTCAAATGGACCCGTCAAAGTTTGGAGAATTATTTTAATTGATAGCCACAGATCAACAATAAGATAAATGGAGAGATTAAAAAACAGCCGTTCCACTCAGCTGGGGCCGGAGGAAATTGTCAGCCCTGGCTAATTGTTCTATTTTGCAGTTTTAATTAAGTGCAGCCTCCTGAACGAGCTACTCCAGATAGTGCCCGAGCCTGTGCATACCAGATGTCCCAAAGCTCCCTGGAGATGCTTTTAATTCCTTGGAACCAGCTCCTGACCGGAGGGACTGGAGGTGGCCAGTGGTTGTGCTGGGTGAGGTTCATCCTGACCCAGAGAATGGGTGAGGTTCATCCTGACACACAGAACCAGCAAGGCAATGATGGATTCTCGGCAGCGCCCCAGGGCTGGGTGTGGCAGATGTGAGCCAGCTGTGGCCAGAAGAGGGGGATCAGTGTTCGGGCAATTCCCAGCCCCTCAGGACTGGTTTCCAGCCCCTCAGAACTGGTTTCCAGCCCAGTGCTGGCCCAAACACAACCCAGTCCCTCTGCTCCATGCTGCTGTTTCCCCACACAGGTTTAGGTTTCACCAGTTGCACGCTCCTCCTGTGCTGGCACACAAAAACAGGTCTCTCACACCCGGCTCTCACCTCAGTTCAGGAGTCTGATGCCATCCCAAGAGAAAGTGGATTTAAGTGATAACAGCACAGCCCTGCCCGGGCTATGACACAGCCTATACTGCTCCCACTGACAAATTCCTGCTTGGTCAGGGCTCGCTGGGACACTGTGTCACATCCCAGGGCTGCACATCCTGCAGGCTGCTCCAGGACAGAGCCCACCTTCGCTCCCATCACCCCAGAGCTGTGTGTGATAAAAGCCCTCTCTGTGCCACATCACCCCCCTCACACACCAGCTGGAACCACACACACCATGTCCAGGTATCCAGGCAGGGCATCCACTTACTCCTGACACCTTCCTTGGAAGAGGAAATGGCACATTAATTAAGCATCATGTTCTGCCAGGTATGAGGGATTGATGAGCAGGGCAATTTTGGGAGGTGACTCTGCAGTGCCAAGAGTGGGGTTTGAGATGGGATTGTCCCCCCTGGAAAGGAAATATTTGTAGTTTTCTGCAAGGTATTTCCTCTGGTCTCTCTAATGGTATTTAGTCTTGGGATTTATGAGTTTTTCCCATTTTGCTCTGACTTCATGTGTGAAACCCCCAATACATGCAGCCTTGCCCCTCTGTGTGTCCCCACCTCTGTGTGTGTGATGAGGAAAATGGTAAATGCTCTAAACTCCAAGCGTAAAACATCCTTTCATTTTCTGACTTCCAGCCACTGAAGCTACGAAAATAAAGCACAACTCTTTTGCTGGGTAGTGGGTGGGAATCCAGAACTGAAAATACTCTTAGATAGGGTGACCTGAGGGGACCCAGAGGCTGGATCAGACCCTGTGGCTCTGTCTGTCTCCAAGTGCCTTCAACACTGAATATTCCAAAGAGAAAACACCATGTCCTGATGGCTCCTGCACTCAGGACTGTGCACAGCAGTTCTCCTGTGCAGAGGGATGACTGAGCTGAGAGATCAGCTCCTCACTCTCAGCTGCCTCTGATCCTAAGCCTGGTCTGGCTCTGAATTCCTCACCAGAGGAATTTGTCTGCCAACTCCTGAGAGGAGCCTGTGGAGACGTGCTTTGAGCCCAGGCATTCTAGAGAGGGAGGGGATGGAAATATCTCCTCTACAGCAGCATCCATTCAGCTTCTGAGGGTGATGGTCAGGCAGAGGACACAACTGCAGGTAAAGATGAATAAAATAGAAGAATTTCACAGGAAAAGCTCTGGGAAACAAGGGGGAGCAGGGAAAGGGGGGTGAGATGTATAGACACAGCTGACATGATGAAGAGAGAAATGCAACTTGGAGCTGACAGGCAGGGAACAAATAGGAAGAGCTCCCACAACAGGAGAGAATTGCAGATTTGGTTATTGCAGTCAGATTTGCCCATTTACCACCAGAGACAGCCCAAACCCCTGCAAATGAAGATGGACAGGGATGTGTGCTGGCAGGCAGCTGCACAGAGAGCATTCCTGCACCTTAATGGACTGCAGTGAGCCTGAGTTTGCACTTCTTTGGGGCAAAACACACCAATTCACACAGCCTGGTGCTCCAGGTCACCCTGGCACAGCCACCAGCTGGTGCTCTGGGACTGGGCTCATGGTAAATTACCCCTGCCACTGGAAAATATCCCTGCCACTGGATGTTGTCCCTGCCACTGGATGTTATTCCTTTGTAGGATGGCAAGAATTCTCCATTAACACCATAAGTCACTACGCTGTGTTTAGGAGTGCTTGTAATGCATCCTTTGATGTGCATTAGGGGGATTCACGTTATCATCACTGTTTAGCAAAGTTTTTAACTGTGTGCTCAACTTCAAATAGCAAATAAAAGCAGAGCAATCCTTTGTGTATTTATTCATATGGTCACAGATCTTTTTTATGGCACGTCGTTTGCAGCGCTGTCATACCTATAAAAGGCCTGAAACACCACCCAGAGACCAAGCCACACACATCTGCATTTCCTACCTGTCTGTGTTGCTGATTTTTGGGGTGTTCTGCACAGCCCATGCATTGGGGGTGCAGGGGAAGGGCAGCACAGGTGGGACTCTGTGTGCGGGGTATTTGCACCTCATGTTCCTGCTCTCCCTGCACCAGTGATGCCTCTTTGATCACACCAAAATCAGAAACATCTTCCAAAAATTCAGGTTGTATTAAGAACCTTATCCTTAATCCTTCAACTTGAGCGTATTGATAAGAAAACACCAATTAAGATTCGTATTCCCATGCTGGACCTGTAGTCGGAGACTAAGGAGATTATGTGATCATTCTAATTTCACACCCAGGAATGTTAAATAATTATAACTTTATCTCCTTCAAGCAGCAATGGCACATGAGCTCCAGGGGCCTCTTGATCTATTTGTTGGTGCCACTGCAGGTGTCCCCTGCCCTTCAGTGGAAATGGCCTGGGTGGCCTCTCTGTCCCTTCAAAAGAGAGATTTCTGCAAGGGCGACAGTGACTGCACCCAAGAGCTTCCCCAGGTCCTCAGACAGGGGGACAATGAGGAGGACAATGTTAATGAAGAGCTGCCAGACCAGGAGCTGCCTGAGAGCAGCAGACAAGGATAAACTGGTCTTTGCTGAGGTAGCAGAGATAGAGAAGGGGTTTTATACACCTGAATCTACCAGGCCCACCTAAAATCAAACAGGAACAACAGGACGTAGAACCAGAGAATCCCAGAATGGTTTGGGCTGGAAGGGAACTTAAAGCTCATCCAGTGCCACCCCTTTCCATGGGCAGGGACACCTTCCCCTAGCCCAGGCTGCTCCAGCCTCACCTTTGGCACTTCCAGGGATGGGGCAGCCACAGCTTCTCTGGGCAAGAATTTATAAGAGAATTTCGAGCCACATCCAGGGCTGGCTGGGATTTCTCCAAGTTTGCCACCCATTTCTGTGAAATAAAACAGCAAATGTGGCTTAGGGGAAGTTTTAATTACCAGCCATCCTTAAGAGCCTGAAAACAGGGAGAGAACAAGGAAATCCTGCAATGCCTGATCACTTTCCTTTGGAAAATCAAGGCGAATCTGGTGTGGATTTGGAAATTCTCGTGGAGTAGCTGAGAAACTCACGGCCCTGGGGGTTGGGTTGGTGCACCAATACTGGGCACCAAAAAGCTGATGTGAAGGTGACTGATGCACCAACGCTGCCTGTTCCTGTTGCTGGGACATCTTCCATCTGTCCCCGTTTTTCCATATCCCCATGAGCCCCCCGGGTCTGCAGGAGCTCTGAGGAGACCCCCCTTCAGCAAGGAGGTCCCACTGAAGCCCTTGATGCTCCACACAGTGCCCACCATGCTCCTGGCCCCTGGCCCTGGGCTGCAGCTGCCTCTGTGGCACAGGCAGCTCCTGGGCTTGGCTGGCACTGCTGGAATATGGAAATCAGGCATAAAAAACAACAGCTCCAGGCTCTACAGATGTGGAAAAGCTGGCTCCAGCTTTAGTTGTTGCAAAGGCATTGCTTTTACAGGAAGAAAAAGCAGCACAGCCTTGTTCTGTGACCAGGCAGGACCCTCCAGCCTGGGCAGTCTGAGCCCGACTTTTCACTTGGCCATAAAGGCAATGAATTAAGCTTTTCCATTTAACTTCTGAAAACTCCAAACTAATTATCTTTTCATTCTCCTTCCATCCTCTCCCTGCCAAGGGAAAGAAATCAGGACAGGACTCCTGGGCTGTCTGGATCTTGCAATATTTATCACCTGAGGGCTTGTTCCCAACAGGAACACTCAGAGCTGGAGCCTTTGTGCTTAGATGAAACCAGTCAGGGAGACTGGGACAGCACTGGGAGCATCATCCTGTGGACAGCCCTGAAGGGAACAAGACCATTCCATTTGGGAAGAGCTAAATCACTTGCTGAATGTCAGATTTTTGTGTTGTTGGGGTTTTTTTTGAGTAAGGACTCAGAAGAGGGAGGCAGCAGCAGAAAGAAGATGGAAGAAAAGAAGAAGAAACAATAAAAAGTGGGAATAAACTAGAATAAGGGAAGGATTTTCAGAAAGAAGGGCAGTAGGGAGGGATGAGGATTCAGGCCAGCCCCATGTGCAGCCCTCCCAGCATATGATACATGTAAGGCAGAGGCAGACAGCACATCTGAGCGAGAATTACAGGTGGCTGAATTAATTAGCTCCAAATCCCAACACCCCCAAACAGCAGGTGCTGGGATTAAGGACTCAAAGCTAGTTTGTTGCTGAATCCCAAACCTCAGATATTATTTGGATTCCAACTGGAAGTGTTGCAGATGGGTTTGTCTGGGGAAGGAGAGAGCTGTCTTTTCCTATTCTCCCCTCAGCTAAAGCAGAAAGGCACCTTCCCCTTTCCTTCAGAGCGTGGTATGAAAATCACTGCAGCCTTCCCTGCCCCTCTGGAACTGCTTCCCATTGATCTTAACAACTTCCAGTTGTCTTCCAGCATCCCTGGAGCTGCAGGATGGGGAGGCAGGCTCCCTTCAAGGTCTCTTTCTGTCCTCTGTCCTTGTGGGACATTATGTCAAAGGAATTTACTGCCCTTAAATGCTGGGAAGTGTGACTGAACAAAGGGATCTGATGACAAATGGCATCTGAACCACTGAAAATTTGCCAGCTTCTCTTGAAAACCTAAAACTCACCGATAACCACGTGCAGTCAAGTTCAGAGAGGTGATTCACAACAGGCATCAGAACCACATTGTTTTCCTGCTCCTCCCCATGAAGAAAAATGGGTTATTCCCTCTAAAAAGACCTGCCTTGTTCCCTGTGGAATGGAAATAACCCTTGTTTAGCAGCCATGGCAGAACAAAGCATGGTGAGAGCATCAGACATTGTAACGGGGGCACAGTCTGTGCAGGCTGAAGAGCTCGTGGATCTCGAGCAGAACAGAACCTGCAGCATGTCCTGCTGACTCAGGTGAGTCGATGCCATCTGCCAGGACCAGCCCGTGCAGGTGGGATGATCTGCTGGCAGAGCAGGGGCAGAGGCAGGGCTGGCAGGGCTCTGCCAAACGAGCTGGTGCTGCCAAACGAGCTGGTGAGTCCATCACAGCCCAGGAGCAGCATCCAGGAGAGGCTCCCAGGGACACAATTAGTGCTCATGTGGCTTTGGACTGGATGTGATCAGAGGCCTGGAAGATATTTGTGTTTATTGCAGCACTAGTGCCCAGTCAGGGCTGAAAACACAGAAACTGCTGCAATGCTCGCTCAGAAAGGGATTATTGGATGGACAGAAAGCTTGGAAAAGCCTGGAGAAAAGGAAAAGGCAGTTTTGGAACAGTGAAGTCAGTAAAACACTGAGTAAGGCAATTCACTATTGCTCATGGATCCCTCCTCTTGCCTCCCAGGGCTCTCAGAGCTGCCAAACACTGCCAGAGCTCCTCAGGTGTTTGCCTCCCCCTGGGCTGGTGGAAGTCCAGGGCAGCAGCCTCTCCTCAGCCCTGGGGTTGGGTGTGATCAGCACAGACTCCGACCCACAGGTGGCTCAGCAGGTCTGCCCTGCCCTGGAGCTGTGCCTGGACACAATCCCTGCCATGGGAGCAGTTTTTGGTGCTGTGCAGCTGAGCTGGGTGTGCAAACACCCCCTGACCTGCTCCCCCAGAGCCCTGGGCACCCCTGGCAGCCACTGAACCCTCCTGGGAAGATAAATACAAGGCTGCATGGAGTTGGTGTCACGCCTCTTCAGCTTGTGTGGAGAGGTGTGAAAATCCAAGGGGAAGTTGGGACAGGGGGGTTTCATTCCAGCTCTGAGCACGAGCTGCCCTGGAATAACTGCAGAGGAGAGGAGAAAGGCAGAGAGTCCCGGGTGGAGACGAGCCAGCTTTCCCACTGCCACCCTCTGAATCACTCCAAATGTTTGGGAACTTCTCCTCTCAGCTTCTCTCCTGCTTGCTGAAAGTGGCATCTGGGGCAGGAATGTGCTCTGCCACCTCCCCCTCCTGCAGGGGAATGAGTTCCCCTTTTCCCTTCCCAAACCAAACTGGCACTTTCGTGGCAATTCATTTCAGTGGGATGTCTCTGCTGATGCCCTGGAGCAGAGGGCTCCAGGTGGTGCCCCTGCACATCCCATTACCCCTTCCTCTTGGCACAGGAACGACCTTCTCCAGGCTGGGAGAAGCTCTGGAGTGGTTTTTCTGGGAGAGATAAGGCTGTCAGGAAACAAGTGCTCTGACACCGTTTCTGTGACAACAACCACGAGGGGAGCATTCTGCCCTGTGGGCTGAGCTGATCTGGGATCAGACACGAGCAGCCTGCCAGAGAGGGGCTCTTCATCACCTCCACTGCATGACTGGCAGTGGAGGCACACGGTGACACAGGGCAGTGCCTGCTGCTGCCAATGCCCTGTGCTCTGCCTGCCAGCACAGCCCTGAGCACAGTCAGTGCTGCAGGTGTCAATAGAACCATGGCCCAAAGGTCACTGCAGCCTTGGCCACACAACACTGCTGGGTTCCTGACTGATACACGAGTGTGGCACGGAGCTAAAGGGCTCCCCAACCCCTCCTTTGCTCCACATTGCAGCAGGTTCTGCCACAAAAGCACAGTGGTGCTCTATGGAATGAGCTGTCCCCACCAGAATCTAATGATTCCTGCTTTGCCTCCATCTCCCTCTGTGCAGATGCTGTTACCTGGAAATCTCAAGGAGGAAAAAAATAAGGATTAAAGAAGCCCAGTTGGAACAGGTTGAATTATCTCCATGTGTCCCTTATTCATGTGGTGCTGAGGAGGATGACCTGGGTGTGTCCCCCTGTCCACTCTGTGTCTGTGGCTCTCACCCCTCTCCATCCCCCTCACTAAGGGGACAGCAGCTGGCAGGGGGATGATGGATGGGCAGAGGATGAGCTGGGATGGGATCTACTCATCATCCATCCAGGCAGCAGAGCAAGGTAGATGGTCATGGAGAGCTTCCAGTGCATCCAGAGCCAGAGCCACAACACCTGCCCTGGCAGGGCCTCTCTCAGAGAGGGGGATGCTGAGCTGTACCCATGGATGGGCAAAGCCTTGGAGAGGGCAGGAGCCCACAGGGCTGGATGAAAGTGGGATCTCATCTCAGTTACACCTCAGGCTTGGAGACTGTGCATGTACAAACACATGACAGGCTGGATCCTGCATGTGAGCATCCCTTTGGAGAAAAATCCTCCTTGCTGCTTCTGGGAAGGGAAGGAGAATCCTCCTGCAGGGCTATTTCCTGGCAAAAGAGCCAGGTATTCCTGTTATTTACAGCTGCAGCTGCAGCCCCTGCACCCAGCCCTTGCTCTGGGGTGTCACAAAGGTGTATATTAAAAACTGAGCAGCCCTGAGGTCCAGCCTGAGGTTAACAGAGGGCTGGTGGGCAGCAAATGTGCGAGTCAGGAAGGTGGGTGACCATAAACCTCTGCCTTCAGCAGCTTCAGCCTCCCAAAATACACAGCCCAAGTGGTGCAGCCCTGGCCCTGAGGCAGCAAAGGGAGCCTGGGCATGCTGTGGAACTTTGCTGACAGCATCAGAAGAAAAGCAGCCGGAGGAAGAGACGAGGAAGGAGCCAACTCAGAGCAAAGAACATGCAGCAAACAA
This sequence comes from Xenops minutus, assembly GCA_035221455.1. Taxonomy (NCBI): domain Eukaryota; kingdom Metazoa; phylum Chordata; class Aves; order Passeriformes; family Furnariidae; genus Xenops; species Xenops minutus. Next base: position 14,617 of record JAWWEE010000188.1, on the reverse strand, counting down.
TTTCGCTGTTAGTTATTCAAGAATTGCCCCTAACTCAGCAGCTTCCTGTGCTTTTCAGATGATCAAAGACCTCATTCCATCCCTGCTATTCTTTCCCTCCAGTGTACAGGGGAGCAAATCCAATCTGTGCAGCTTTTGTCCAGCTTTTGTCCCCCTCTCCTCCCTCTGCTCTTTGGGAAGGGTTGCAGCATCCCCTCCACCCTGCCCAAACACATCCTGTTTACAGGCAAAGGAAAATCCACCTCAGCACTTTGGCCACGGGAGGGAAAAAAGGTACATTTTAAAGCATTTTAGATTGTGACTTCTGCAAATTAGAAAGTGCAGGCACTTTCCCCAGCTGGAATAGAGGCAATTACACTGTGAAAGCAAGTGCTATTTCCATCCCTTTCACCTCACAGCCACACTAATGCTTTTGAGATACACAAGATACACTTATTTGTGGTAGGAGGATGTCCACCTTCAGCAGTTTGTGTCTGCCCTGAGATGAGGGAATGAGGAAATAGCTTTGCTTTGTATTAGTTCTCGTACCAGTTGAATAAAATTCTTTTAAAGTCTTGAGGACTGAATTTCTTTTTGCCCACAAAAGCCTGCAAAGTTTCCTCCAGAGTGTTCTTCAGGCCCCAAACCTGCTTTCCACTGCTGGTTATTCACCCTACAGGGCATTTATATATATATATATACCTCAGGACTTGCTTGACAACTTCTGTGTGCAGGAAAAACACCATGAAATAATTATGAATAATATTGCCCCTCTGATTCAGTTTGTTCTAGCAGGATTGGCTTTTTTTCAGCTGCCCTTTCTTTTACATTAGCAGAATATTACATTATATTTTTCCTCCCTCAGCCAACCCTTTCTCACTCCATATGTGATTGGAGGAGCTATCTACCAGCAGCATATGTGTTTAATCAACTTTAATACTTCCACAGACTATAAGTAAGAGAAATGTTCTGGACAGGGAATAATTATAATTTTAATTACATTAGAGAAGCTGGTTAGACAGCCAGAGGGTAAGAGATCTGGGGATGGTGCACTACCAGGCTGGGTAGGAGCAGCCAGGAGGTGGATCTGCCTTGGCTCTAGGGCAGTAGAAACATGGACTAAGGGAGCAAATCTCTGGAAAAGTTTCCATAAATGAGTATTTCTGGCTCTGGCAAGCGAGGAAATGGCTGGAACTGCACTGCTGCATCCCTGACCCACGGAATCATGGAATTGTTTGGGTTGGAAGGGATCTTAAAGCTCATCCTGTTCCACCTCCTGCCAGGGGCAGGGACACCTTCCACCAGCCCAGCTCCAGGCTGCTCTTGGACACTCCCAGGGATGGGGCAGCCCCAGATTCCCTGGGAATTCCATCCCAGCCCCTCCTCACCCTCCCAGGGAGGAATTCCTTCCCAGTATCCCATCTAACCCTGCCCTCTGGCAGTTTGAAGCCATTCCCCTTGTCCTGTCACTCCAGGTCCTTGGAAATAGCCTTTCTTCATCTTTTTTGAGGCTCCCTTGAGGTCCTGGAAGGCCCCAGTGAGGTCACCCCAGAGCCTTCTCTCCTCCAGGCTGAACAATCCCAATTCCATCCCAGCCCGGAGGGGAACAGAGGCATGGAGGGGCTGGATCATATTGCCCTGCTCCGGATTACAAACAGGCATAAAGCACTGGGAATTAGGAATTTACATCTGAGTGACTTTCAATAACAAACAGAAAACTTTTCCTCTGGAGAATTATCAGGACAGCAACTGCCTGAGGCAGGAGAAGGACAGGGAAATGAGGCAGATCCAGCTCAGCTGAGGCTGAGGTGTGTCAAAGGCACAGCTCAGAATACCAAAATCGGATTCAATTTATGGAATATCTTTCAAGTTCGAGCTTAGGCTTCTTTCTCTTTGCCCCGGGGTACAGGCAAGGCACATCTCCCATTTTCCCTCTGAATCTACAAGAGTTACAAACATTACTTTTCATCAAGAAACAAGTGCTCAATGCCAAGATCCACATGTAATCACATCCCTGCAACAAATACAGCCTTAAGAACAAACAGTAAATAGAAAGGCTTGTTCTGATACAATCACAAACCCCAGCAACATTAGAAATCCCCTTGGAGACTTTGAATATCTCCTGCCTATCCTTAAAAAGCCTGCAATCTGAAGGAGTATTTGCTTAGTGAATTCTTTGCTCAGTAAATTTTCCATAGCTCTCTGCTCTGGGTGGTGGGATTGGGTTTTTGAGTCTTACATGTCTGTTTTCTAATGAGAAACCTAAAGTGGTTTAACCAGACAAAGAACAAAAAGCACGTGGAGTGTGGCCCTGCCATGGAAGCAGAGCCCTGGTGTGGAACCACAGCCCAAGGAAGGCACCTGGAATCTGCACCAGCCTTTGGGGATCTCTTGTTTCTCCCACCACAAACTTTCCCAGGGGGAGCTGGCAGATCTAGGAATTCTTCCTGCTGAATGACTGAGTTACCTGAGTTTCCCTGTGTGGAAATCCTTCACATGGATCAGAGTCCCACCTGGGAAAGCAACAGCTCTTGATTGGGCTAGATAATTACCATTATTATTATTATTCCCACCCCTAAGTGGCTGTGTCACTGGAGTGCCAAGGGACCAGCCAAGTACTCTGTCAGCCCAACGTGGGCTCTTCTCACTTGTTTGCATTTGCAGTGCCACAGGGAAACTGCAGCTTCAAGGAGAGGAAAAAAGGATGCAGGAATTAAAAAAGTCGTTGCTCTGATTTGTTTCAGGATTGTTCATTGTACTTAATGGCCGTGTTCCTTTTCAGCCCAAATTATAAAATATCTAAAATAAAGTTGGTTTGGGTTTTTTTTTATTTAAAAATCACTTGTAGAAGTACCTCAGCCTCCTCCCCATCTCCTTCTCTGGCTTAGCATAAGCACAAAATCAAGGAGGATAATAAGGCCTGAATCATGCTCCTGGAGCCAATTTTATTAGGATCTCATCTTTTGACACAGCACCTTAAATTTTAAGCCCTTGATTATGTTTTGCATTGAGCATCAGTTTGAAATACACTTGTTTAGGCCCAGTAGTACCAATATTTCACATTCCTGCTGCTCTGCAGGGCTAAGTAATAAATATGCAGCAGCCTATTTATTCAAGCAAGGAGGGATTTTTTGCCTTCCCAGCTCCTCTTGCACCTCAGTGCTGACCCCAGGCAGCCCTTGCACTCCAGCTCTGCTTGTACCTTGTGCCACTGTGCTTATTGTTGCAGTGCCTGCAGGTGTAACAACACAACTGTCCTGTGAAGGCAGGGAAACGACAGACCTGGCCCCCAAAGGTTTATATCAGCTGAATCCACTTCTGCAAATGTTCCCTCATTTCCAAGCAAGGCAGAAGTGTGTGTTTGGAGCCAGCGATTTATTAAGGGTAAACTCTCCCTGACACATTTGATTTGACTTGGAGTTGACTGGAACTCTCATTACCCAGAAGATGCCCTCAGTCCCACTCAGTAACCCCTGTGGAAGGTGTGTCTGTGCCACTAAGGGCTGGCAAATGAAGGTTGGGCTGCAGCAACACCAGTGGCAGAAATAACATATCCCTCCTTTCAGGCTGTTCTTCACCTTCCCCATGACTGGCACACATTGTGGTAACTCAGCATGACCCAGTCCCACACAGTGCTGCAAGAGAGACCAGCACCTACCCTTGTGCCTTCCAGTTCCTTTCCTCCTGGGGGAGAGGGGCAGCTCCGAGACCATTCCCTGGGTTGTCGGGTCACCCATGTCCTGAATTATCATTTCTGGGAGGGCTCCACACACATCTGGAATAATGGCACTGGCAGCAGCCCAGTGCCAAACAGAGCAGAGCTCTGGGAGTGTCAAACACAGCCCACACAGCACCAGAATGCAGAGGTGGGAAATAAGAATTGTGTGTGTGCAGGACCCACACGGGACCTCCAAGCACAGCTTTGAGAGGAAGGGCCCAAATATTCCTTGTTTTCTCATTTTGTGTTCTCTTCCTACCAACAGGCTGGGGAAAGGACCAACAAATACTAAAATTTTAGCAAAATACTAAAATGTGCTGTGGGAAAACATCCAGTAGCAGTGATAGAACAGCCAGCTCTGCTAATAAATGAGCTGGTTAATGTGTCTCCCTGTCCTGCCTTAGTTTTCCTGTGCAGCACTGAGATACTTGGGAAAGTGGATCCTAATTAATTAACGATGTGAATTTAGTTAAAACACATTCATCCTCACGGGGACACACACTCAACTCCAATTCCATCCACAGACGATGGGTATTGTCAAGAGAATTCAAATTTCCAGGACTTAATAACTTCCTTCATTACCCAGGACCTGCCTGGGTGTGCCCTCAGCCCACCCTGAGCATGGAGAAAAACATTCCCTTTGCTGGGATTCTGCTCTACAACTGGGCCAAGGTGGGAGTTGCAAGCCCTGACTGTGGATTTTAAGTCTGTGAGTGTAAAAAATACCTGCCTTTAATTTCATCAGACAACTACAGGCTCTTCCTTAATAATAATCAATAGGAATCGTGCAGATGGACTGTGAGAAAAGTGCTCTTGTAAAGTTTTTGTATCAATTTTACATTCCAAAAATTGATTCAGATAATCATCTGAGATTTTCAGTGCTTATCTGAGCCTTCAAGCCTCTGATACTGGGGTAACATTGTTAAATGTATTTATCACAGACACACACAGACACAGCAGTGAAATTCATGAAGGCTTTGTGCTCAAATATCAGTGTTTCCTGGGGGAGATTTACCTCGTAGGGGGAACAAATTCAAGGTCAATATCTCCAAAGCCACGGTTCTTAAATTCTTAATAGGACTTTTCAAAATCAGACTGTTTTATTCCAGGATCTCAGAAATGAAAGAATGAAACCCAAGCCTGACTCTCCATTTGTGCTCTCCAGTTTGCTGTTTCCTTAGTGAAGTCAATGGAACCACCCAGACGTGCACCAGCTGGGTGTCTGGCTCTCAGGCTCCAGAAATCATTGCTTCTTTTGAACAGAACAATGGGCAAAGTGAGCCTCCCAAAGTCCTTGCTGCAGTTATGATTTGCTTCACCCAACACAAACACGCTGCAGATAAACACTTCATTTCCAGCATTATGGAGATCAGAGGGGGGATTGATTTCCCTGGTCACAGGCTGAATTTATCATTCCCACTGAAAAGCACCCTGTGGATTGAGCAGAGGGCAGAGATCAGTTGTTCCATCTAAATGAAACATCCTTCTCCTTAATGGCCTTTGAGCTGGCCCCATCCTTCCCACTTTGTCCTTTGGCTACAGGATGATCACTGACGCTTTGGGATTGGACCTTCAGCCTTGCTTTTGGATGCACACAAAATAATCATTCCTGAAAACAATTTCCCCATGATTAAAGATCTGCTGCTGCTAAGAATATTTAAAGCAGGAATCATCCCGAATAATAGACTTGGCAACATGCACCAGAGATGACAGAAATTGCTGGCACAGTGCAGAAAACAAACATCAAAAGACAAAATAGCATCAGACACTGTGAAGCACTGGAATTTTTTTCTTTTTTCTCATGCCATTTTGCCAGGGTTGTTTGTGCATCCTTGTGTAATTCCAGATAATCACACGAATTCTTTAATTCAGGAGATTCTTTGAGATGTCCCTGGGATGGCACCTACACTCGTGTGCCCCTCATTCTGCTCCTGCTGTGAACCACCCTCTTGGTTCTGAATGGGAAACCACACTCAGCAGCAAACTGTCAGGGCTGTTCTATTTTGCAGCTTTTATTCCACTTCATTTACTTTCTTTTTTTTTTTCCCCTAAAGAAATGTTGTGGAAGTGGCATCGTGGCTGTTCCTTCCCTTCTCCCTCCCCTTCCTACGAGGGAACTGTCTCCAGATGCATCTGCTTGTTACCCCCTGTGGTCACTGCTGTCACCCTTTATTGATAACCAGCCAATAATTGGTTCTAATGGATGTGATTGGAAGGCTAATGAAGGGCCTGAGCTAGAGAGGCTCCCTGGGCTCCCCCCGAGGGCACAGCACTCAAGCACCAAGGTCAGGGCTGGCAGCACAGAGTCCCTGGCACCTGGCAGGACCAGGTTGTGTGTCAGTGCTGATATTAATTATTTTCCCCAAGCTTTAAGCCCCCCCTGTGTAGGGCTAAAACCTGCCTGGGGCTTTGCACTCACCTGGGGAAGGTGCAGCTCCCCCCGACCCTCCCCAGGCAGAACAAGGCACACACAGCCAGCGTTCCAGGGTGACCTGCCCGAGGTTCAGATCCCTCTGCAGACCCCCAAAAGACCCTCAGAGGGGCCTGACAACCGCAGAGGGGAGAGAAGTTCTGTGGAATCAGCGCTGTGCTCAGTGTTGCAGTGTCAGAGCCCACGGGAAGGGAGCGGAGCAGTGGGAGATGAACCAAGGCAAATGTGGCTTTGTCCTTTCCGCCCCAGGGAGCTGATTTTCTTGTGGCTGTGGAAGGGCAGAACCTCTTTTTTTTAAAATTTGTATTATCATCTCCTCCAAGCTGGGGGAGGGAATGAAGAGCAGGAGGAGGAACAGCCCAAACCTCCACTAATTTCACTCCTTTGAGCATTACATGCAAGTGAGCTCTGAGATAAACATGCAGATGCCTCAAAAGCCACAATTACACCATCCTGCATCTTAGGAGCCTTTCCAATTCCGGGGCCTTAGAAGGGGCACAGATGCAGAGAATTTGGCAGGAGCTGAGAAAACCCCTTTGGGGAGCTCAGGAACAGAACCAGCAACTCCAAGCGAGTCTGGGAAGAGGCAATGACAGAGGGACATCAGAAAGGTGAGGCAGTGACCTCCCTCCAAGCTGAAAAGCCTGAAGGATGATGCTGCTGAAAGGGTGATGGTGTTGAAGGATGATGATGCTGCAAGGTGATGATGCTGAGGGATGATGGTGCTGAGGGATGATGGTGCTGAGGGATGATGGTGCTGAGGGATGATGGTGCTGAGGGATGATGGTGCTGAAGGATGATGGTGCTGAAGGATGATGGTGCTGAAGTGTGATGGTGCTGAGGGATGATGGTGCTGAAAGGGTGATGGTGCTGAGGGATGATGGTGCTGAAGGATGATGGTGCTGAGGGATGATGGTGCTGAAGGATGATGGTGCTGAGGGGTGATGGTGCTGAGGGATGATGGTGCTGAGGGATGATGGTGCTGAGGGATGATGGTGCTGAAGGATGATAATGTCGAGGGATGATGGTGCTGAAGGCCGATGGTGCTGAAGGACAGCACTCCCCGGAACATCAAGCCTTGGACGCAAAGGGATCAATTCACAGGACTGAAATGCAAAGAGGTGTTTTTTGCGGGTTGTTGCTCCCTGCAGGTCCTGGGGACATGAAGCACAGAGGATCAAGGCTGGGGTCGTGTTTACACTCACACCCAAATACCTACAAAAGCAGAGGATTTGGCCAGGTAGGTCTGGCTTAAAGCCGGCAGGAGCCCGGGGGAGCTGTTTGATTGGCATCCAAGGTTGGGGCAGGGGCTGCCAAGCACCTCGGACAGGGCACAGTGCAAGCTGCTCTGCTCTGGAGGGGCACAGACCCTGCAAAGCACGTGGAGAGTCCATCAAGCCGTGCCAGGAGCTCCTCAGCACACGGCAGCTCCAATTAGGAGCAGGAGATGGGCAGCCAGTGCCTATGGAAAGCTGGGAGGGCTTTTTGCCAAGGTCAGAGGATAATGACCCCGAAAGTTTAAAGACCTTCAGCACAGCGGTGGAGCAGCCCTGCCAAATCCTGCTGTCAGTTTGAAGGCTTGTTAGCAACACTCCTCTGGTTTATCTCCGGGTGATTAGTGAGCTTCCAGGCCCTCAGACCCTGCCAAAGAGCAAGGGCTAACAAGGTTTGGGTTTTGCCTTCCCCATATAAAAGCAATGGCCTTTTTACTTCATTTACTCGGCTGTTTGGGGCTTTTTGGTTTGGTTTTTTTAAGGGGGAAAAGTTGTTCTGGTCAGGAATCTCACTTTCTGAATGTGTTGACAGTAATAAATGTATCCAATTACTTCTACCAGAGTTTTTTAAATTCACTGGTATTTGTGCAAACACTCCCACATACACATGGAGTTATACAGGGATTAGGTTCCTAAACAAGCATAATAACTGTCTGTGCAGGCACAGGCACCATCTATAGATAGATCCACACAAACACAAGGCACCAGCATATCCATGGGAGCTCACAAACCCCCAGGATGGAGCCACAGGGATGCAGAAATGCATGAAAATGTTCATGGACACACAAACACGTGCAGGAGCTTATCAGCACATGCATCACGTCTGAGTTTGCACAGGCTCCTGCACCCATCTCATGCAGGCTCAGCCAGAGGGAAAGACTCAAAACCTCCCTTCCAGAGGAAAAAAAACCCAAAACCAAAAAAACACATCAGCTTGCTATTCACAGAGCTCATTTTCCTAATTAAAATGCTTCTGGTCAAACGCATAACATTAGCATGAATTATTGCCAGATGGAAAACCAGGGATTAGAGGTGGGAAAACCCTCCCAGCCCCAGCTCACATCCTGCACCAGCGAGCAGCACACACACACACGACATCAGCGGCCCTGCCATCGCCTCCACCGCCCGCAGGGAGAATTTAGTGGGGATTTAGTGGGAATTTAGTGGGAATTTTATAATTCCCGTGAAAACCCCTGGCCGCGCTTCCCCCCGCCGCCCGCAGGGGGCGCTGCGCAGTCGCCGGTCGGCTCCGCAAAACTCTCCGAAATCGGGTTTTTTTTTTGGTTGGTGTCTCAGAGAACCTTAAATCGAGTCGCCTGCGGATTAAAGCCGAGCGTTGTTTAACTTCCCAGGTTTCAGTCCGGGCTACCCTGCATGCCTGTGGTGCGGGGGTGGTGCTGCTGAGCTGGGGTTCGGGCAGAGGTTTTGGGGGGTGCCAGGGGTGTCTCTGCCCACCAGCCTTGGCCAGGGGTTCCCAGCAATCCCGCTGGAAGGACAGGCTCTGTTCCACACCCTCTAGTCACATAAGAACCTACAGCCGCTTTGGTTCCCAACCCCCCTTTGCATCAGGGACAGCATCACCAGAGGGGACTGTCACACAGGCAAAGTTGGGTTGTGAGAGCACAATCCCCGAGGGCACAAAACCCAACCCAAGCAGCTCCTCAAGGAAGCAGCAAAGTGCCCAGTTTTCAGACTGCAGGTCTGAACGTTTAATATTTGAGTGCCTCTCCGACCTGCAGAGCTCCTGAGCAGGACTAAAGATCAGCTCACATGCAGAGCCTCAGGGCTGCTCAGGAAACAGCCCAGCAGGAAAATGGTCAGCCCTCAAATATCACCAGAGGTCAGGGATGTCAATCCATGAATGCCAAGCAGTTTTAGGGGGCATTCAGCTAATGTCAGTGGCTGATTTCTGCTCAGTAGGTAAAGCAAGGGGCAAGGGTTCAGCTCCTTGCCACTGTACCCATGGGGGAGGTCGCTCTTGTTCCTAATCAGGGCAAAAGGAGGAAAGATCAGAAATTAAAGAGGTCAAAGCTGTGAAGTCTGGGTAGAAAAAGTTTAAATAGAACTTGAAAAACATGGAAAGCTTAAAAAAAAATAAAATCCACACTGTATCTCCTCCAAAAGCAAATGCTATTATAATTTTTAAGTCATCTACTCGTGCTGTGACGCCCACAAGGAATTAGCTGACTAAGCCATTTCTACTCATTTATTTGTCTGATGAATGAATTGCTTCTCTTCATGAGGGGAGAAAACACAAGGACACAGAAGGAGAACTATGGAAGTGCAACAGGAAAATGGGAGATTATTTAATGGAAGAGGGGGAAGACTGGGGTATGTCATTCATTCAGTGTGTTACAAGAAGAAATAAAACAATGCATAATTCCCTCAGTTTCCAATTGCCAATGAAAATTCCAACCTCTTCTGCTGACAACATTTTCCATTTGCAAAGTTCAGAATAAATCTCAGCCTAAATTCCAGGGGAATACCTGCAGCAGGAAGGGTTTTATCCACTAAGAGCTGAAGCTGGGTTTAAGTTTTGCTTAGTGAAATTCATGGATGTTTTTACTGAAATAGTCTCAGATGATCACAATAGTAATTTGTTTTTAACTGATAAACCCCAGCACATTCAAGAAAGCATGGATGGCAAAAGATGGAAACATGAAATTATTCCAGGGTTTGGGTTTTTCTTTTGATTATAGGTGCAGGACAGAGATATAAAATGGCAGGTAAGTCGAGCAGCAGACTGGTCATCTTAATTAGATATGATTTTTCCCATGTCTGTGGGTGTTCCCATGTAAACAGTTTCCACAAGGGAACAGTGCTCTTCCCTTCCAGTACCCTGAACACTGCCCACCTCCGAGCAGTGAGAATGGCAGAGCACCTTGGGCTGCCCCTTCCATCCTCTGCATATAAATATTTTATGATTCCTCTGGTTCCATCTTTACCTTCCCATCCTCGGGTAAAAGCTGCTCACCAGTTACACATCCCTGAACAGCCTCGTAAGGCATCCCTCGCCTCAGCATCTTCCTTAATGAGTGTGGAAAGCTCTCCTCAGCTCTGAGTGTGTGAGATTGATAAAGATTCTATTTACTTTTTCTCCCCTTATAAGAACTTAATGAGACAAAATTGGTAGCTCGTAATCAGGCATTGGCCTTTTCATCTCCCCAGGTTTTATTTACAAAAGCTTATTAGAGCGGAGCGCTCGGTGATATGCGGCGATAACTGGAGTGTTGCTTAACGATCCCTGGCAGGCACCGAAAATGAGCCACAAAAGGTGATTAAAGGAGCATTTCCCAGTGCAAACACAGCCCTGCCCCCCCACTGCCAGCACAGCCCCCCAAATCTGGCCACGAGCCCACCCGGGATCTGCATCTTCCCAGTTTGTTGCATCGCGGCACCGACACAGGTTGCAGAGTCCCAGAGTGGTTTGGGTTGGAAGGGACCTCAAAATCATCCAGTCTCACCTTCTGGGTGGGCAAAGACACTGCCCAATATCCCAGGGTGCTCCAACCCGGTCTTGGACACTTCCAGGGATGGGGCAGCCACAGCTTCTCTTGGAAATCCATTCCAGGGCCTCCCCATCCTTTCAGAGAAGAATTTCTTCCCACTATCCCATCTAAATCCCTGTCAGTTTGAAGCCATCCCCCTGTGCTGGCACTCCAGGCTCCTGTAAATAGTCTCTCTCTCTCTTTCATGCACTGGGAGGCCACAATTAGGTCATCCCAAAGCCTTTTCCAGGCTGAACAATCCCAATTCTCTGAGCCTTTCAAGGTGTGTGATCCGTGACATCAAGGCCTGAACGGCTCTGGAGCCAAGTGAGCCAGAACAGAGGTGTCTTTGCTGCCCACTAAATCTGATTTTCCAGCTTCAGCCTGTTTTCAGCCTGGAAAAAGTGGTAACCAGCAACATTCACAGGTAAAAGCTGCCCTGTGTCTCCATTTCCCCCTCTGTATAAAAGGACTAAAAACACCCAGCTTGAACTCGGCCAATATTTGAAGATATAATTAAGCACATGAAGTGCAAGGTGGGGTGAGGGATGCAGGAATTCTGCAGATAGAAAACCCCTAACAGGCTTCCTCCAGGACCTGCTGGATTTTCCTGCACTCCCCTTTTCCCCTACAAATGGAGAGACGCAGCAGCTCCTTCCCCAGCTCTCATTTGCTGCTTCAGCTCCATCCTGATAAACACAAGCACGGCTCTTTGCAGAGGGAAGGAGAAGTTACTGTATCACAGGAAGCAATCACAGCACACACTAAACAAGCACTCCTGGTAATTAAACCTCTCCCAGCCCCTCTCCCTGTTCCCTTCCAGCACGAGGCTGATGGGCTGCTCCTCTCTGGCACAGCAGAGGAAGGAGCAAATGTTCCTACAGGGATCCACTGGCAGGAGGAGGGGGAGACAGAAAGGCTGGAGACAAACACGCTCAGTCCTTGGAGCCAGTGCTGTCCCTTGGAAATCAATCCTTGAACAAGGACCAGATCTCCAGGTAATTGTCCAGGTGACTGTTTTGACAGAGACGTGGCAACCCACTTGTAATATCAAGTGGTTTTTTGTGTTCTCTCCAGATGTTCCTCCAGTGCTCCAGCTGTGCCCAAGCACATCTTGCTCTGCCATTCCCTTCTGAAAGGGGAGTTTCTTCGTTAGAGGAGCAGCCTCTTGTGCTGATTGCCTACAGAAAAGGGAGCTGGAAAGAGCAAACAGTCTGAATGCAGAGAATAAAGAGGAAGAAAGAGCTTGAGCCACCTCCTCCTTAGAGCAGATTAAAAAGTTCACCTCCTAATGAATACATTGGCACAAGGGAGGCAAATTCCACCTGAACAAGAGAGATGCCAATTCCTTTGCCTGAATTGTGTATTGGGGTGAGGGTGGGGGCCCTGGAGTGGATTTCCCAGAGAAGCTGTGGCTGTCCCATCCCTGGAAGTGCCCAAGGACAGGGCTTGGAGCAACCTGGGACAGTGGAAGGTGTCCCTGCCCATGGCAGGGAGTAGGACTGGATGATTTTTAAGGTCCCTCCCAACCCAAACCACTCCATGACCATAAATTCTTCCAGCTTGAGGCTCCTTTAAACTCTTGCAGAGCAGGACTTTGCCCTCAGCTGGGGTTCCCAGCCCCTGCCCTACTAGAAATGGTCAAGGTGGCTGGAAAACAGAAGGAAAGGTGCAAACTCACTTCCCTGGTGAGGTCAATCCACAGGCTGGCAGACCCAGCACTGCATGTTGGTTCCTCCCTGACCCCCCTCTAAATGTGAGTTGCTGAAAATCCAGCTCTCTGGCCCTGTGCCCACCACAGACACACTGTTTGAGTGCTCTCAATTTGCATCTGTCATTATCTTTTGTGTGTGCCGGGGTTTAATGTGCAATAAATGTAAATGGGTGATGTATATTCTGCATTTTATTGGCTCTCATTTCTCCTTGGCCTCATACATGGCCATTATGTCTCACAAGAGCTGGTCTACCAGAAGGGCCCCAAAATGCAGATTTGCTGCATTGTCTCTTAAAAAATCGAGAGTCATAATTTGTAATTATTAATGACACCACAAAGTATCTTCACCCATTGTTTTTAACGAGCTTCGACTTGAGGCTTTTCCAACTTGTCCAAAACTGAGCTGAAAAATTTAAGCCCACAGACCTTCTGATGTGTCCTGCTTCTGGCCCAAATTGGCCAGAACGCACAGAGGCAAATTTTATTCCTCTAATCCCCCCGAAATGAGCATTTCTAGGTAGTTGTGCTCCTAGTTTCTACCTTAATTAGGAGATATCCTCTGTCTAGACAGTAAGTAACAGAGTGATCTCTTCCTGCCTGTGTTCCCCACCGGTGCTTGAAATCAGTCCTTTCATCTCCTAAACAGACAGGGATGAAGGGGCATACACAGACCCAGGGCTTGCTTTGAAGCCCTTCAGACTAAAGCCCTGGCATTCAGGGCGTGCTGATGGGCACAGCCAGAGCTGCAGGGAGGTCTGCATGCCCCCCTCCCTCTCCTGGTGTCTTTTCCCATATGCAAAACCTGTGTTTATATCCATCCAGGTGACATTCCCTTGGGACTGGGGAGATCTAGGGGTGGCACTGCCCTAAGGAGATGTGGGCTGAGCTGCTCTGCAGCCCCAGACCCTCAGTGAGCACACCCAGGGACAGGCAGGGGGGTCTCAGGGACATCAAGGACATGCCAACACCCTTTTGTCACACACAGCTGCTGCAGGAGGAGAGAGGACTTTATTAGATGTGCTGAAAGACTCTCACCCAGCCCCTTTCCGTGGCCTGTAATTCCCTGGGTGCAGTTAACACAGTCCCCTCAGCAGCTCCAGTGCCTTCATCCTCTTCCCTCCATCCAGCACTGAGCACTTGAAATCAGAACATCACCCTGCAGCTCCACTCACGAGCTGCCCTTGCCTCCCATAATAAGACTGTGAAATGGAGATGTCTCCACCGAGGCCTGATGCTTTTTATCAGTCTCTGTGAAGTTTGGGGAAAATCACATCCTGTCCCTTCCGTCTCAGATTCCTCCTCTGTAAAATGGAAATAATAACCCAGCCTTTCCCCTGCGTGCCCCTCACACTTTCAGCCTGTCACTGTGGCAGGGAAGGGACCAGCTCTCAGGTTATAGAAAAGATTCACTATCAAAAGGGCTGCAAAGGTTTAAATCGTCCTTCCCTTGACAGAAGTTGCCATCCTTGAAGCTCTGCCGGTGAAACAGAGCACATGGGCTCTCTTTAGTGAGAAATCTGGCTTAGTTCTGGCTGCTGCAGGAGGCACTTGGAGCTTTAGTCACCGTTCCTGCTGGAAAGGGACTGTCAGGGAGCCCCATCCCCGAGCCTGGAAGGAGAGGGATGTGCTGCTGGGCATTCCTTGAGAGGCCAATGGGCACTGAGCCCCATTCCTTTGACTGCTCCCTGGGGCTCCCTGAGGGGAAACACTCACTCCAGATCCAGGAAGGTGAGCAAAGCTGAGATAAATGACAGCACTAAAGCTGTAAAGATGTCTGGCAGCTCAATTATCTTTTTGTTAATTACTTTGTTTTCTCCTTCTACATTTAAGTGCAGTACAGGGAGAGTCCCTCCTCAGATTCCCATGAACCCCACCCCTTGTGCCTGGGATGAAGGGGCAGGAGTAGCTCTGGGGCTCCAGGGCTGCAGTGCCACCTTCCCTTCCTTCCCTTCCCTTCCCTTCCCTTCCCTTCCCTTCCCTTCCCTTCCCTTCCCTTCCCTTCCCTTCCCTTCC
>JAWWEE010000187.1:0-23933 GCA_035221455.1 Xenops minutus | reverse complement strand
GTGTGTGTGTGTACTGCAATCGTGGTTAGCAATCTAAGGGTTGTAAGGTCAAATCCCAGCTGGTATTTGTTGTTGTTTTTATTGTCGGTATTGTTTTTGTTGTTGTTTTCCACTTGAATATGGGTACTTGGCAATCCAAAGGACAGGAAATCCCTAAAAATTCACCCCTAGGGTTAATATTAAGGCATTGGTATAATTTAGCTGGCCTGGAAACAGAACAGGCAAGAGTTAATCAGATTAAGTACACACATTTGGCCAGTCTATACTGAGAGAAAAGGAAAAATTTGGCCTAAACATGGATCTTTGCAGAGCGAGGTAGTGTTACAGCTCGTGTCGTCCTTGAGAAAGGAAGAACGGTGGAGGGAGATAAGGTACACGGAGTTATTTCTTCTTCTCTTGGACTGACCAGATTTGAGGAAAAACAGTGAGTCCGAGAAAACACCTATAGAGCTTTCGGATATGGTCTTAGAATAAGGTAAAAGGAAACACTGTAACACATTCCCTATTGCTCAAACCCAGATAACAGAGTCCGGCAGAGGAGGTCCTTCTCCAGGTACAGGAGCCGTGGGGGGGCTGGCGTGGAGCCCGCGGGGGGAGCAGGGAGGGATGGACCAGCAGCAGGGAGGGCTGCGGGGGGTGCAGGTGGAGCCGAGGGGACTGGTACTGCCTCCTCCACCAGCGGCACAGCCCCTGGCATTGGGACCACCCCTGGCACAGCCCCTGGCATCGGGACCGCCCCCGGGACAGAGGCTGCCCCCAGCGCCTTGGCAGGCGGGGGGGCGGCGGGGGCAGCAGCCAGCGCTGGGACCGTGGAGAGCGGGGGCGCAGGGAAGCGTGGCATCCTTCGTGCCTTCCCTGCCCCCGCTCTGCCATGGACACTGCCGCTCGTGGCTGGGCAGGGGCGGTCCCGGTGTTCAGCGAAGCGCCGCTCTGTGTTCCGCCGGCTGTGGCGGGGCAGATGCCGGAGCTCTAAAGGCTTTTGCCCCTCCTATTGCAGGACTGGACCCTGCGAGCAAAGCAGCGTCTTTTCCCAGTGCTGTGGGATAAGCTTTGTCTCAACACGCCAATACTGCAGGGCTGGGAGCAGGGCCGGTCTGTGTTGCATTCACAAGCAGAGCTGCAGGTAGATACACCTGTGTGGACAGAGCGGTGCCTCATCGGATAGAATGGGGGGAGCCCGGGGCTCTCGCAGAGCTGCCCCAACTGGCAGCTGCAGGTAGAGGTGTGATGCCCAGATGGGATGTCCCAGAAGTCCGGCAGGAGTTGCTGTGCCAGCGATCCCTGGGCAGGGTGGTGGTTCAGGCCTGGACCTGGACCCCCACAGCCCCGTGGGCAGAGCTGCTCGCTCGTGCAGGTGGAGCACAGAAGCCCCAGGCACTGCTGGGTCTGAGACAGGAATCCCGGGAGGAGTTCGGGATGGTCTGTTAAGGAAAAACCCCAAAAGATGAAATATTTTTGTCCTCAACCTGAACTAACAATCTGCTATTAGAACATGACTGTTTGCAGTGAACAGGCCAGACTTGAAGGACGTGTCACTGGAAAACCCAGGCCGGAAGTAACATATTGATGGAAGCAGCTTTGTGCGAGAGAGTAAATGAATGACAGAACATGCCTTAACAACTACAAATGAGGGAATCAAGACAAGTGGCCTTAACATCTGATACACTAAAGCAGAAAGTTTTGGACTGTGGTAAGAACTCCTAAGATCTCAGGTCAGAGAGGAAGTAAACAGGACTTGGAGGAGAAAAGCAAAGCAGTAAACTCACTGCAGATAAGGTTAAATTGAATCAAAAATTAATAATATTAAATGATTTATCTTTTGTGTTTGCAGAATCTGTACCTGGATCAGTCAAACATCCTAAGCAGAGCCTTGGTTATAATAGTAAAATGAGGCTCCAAATACTTAGAGGAAAGCTTACTGTGGGAAACCTTATGTCATGGTTAAGAACTATTGTGAAACGAATTACCAGCCCTCCAGAGGCACTCTGACAGAATTGAATGGCTCTAGATCAGCCTGTGACTTCCAAAGGTGATGTGTATACAGGGATCAGGCTTTGAATATGAATCCAAATTAGGATAAGAAATTAAAACACTCTAACAGCATGTGCAGGTCTGACAAACATCACTGTATCCAAACAGAAAAGACTCGAAAAGGAGGGATGGCTAATCTAATTTGAATAATACTGTCTAAACACCAGACAGTACAGTGATTATTATATTTCTCTTTTATTGTCTTCTAGGCTTCATTTTGCTATTAGCTTGATTATTTGATTGGTAGCTTCTTTTTAGGTCTGAGTAAGACTGAGTTTTCTTTACAGGTGGTTCATGAGAAAGATGATGTGGTAATAAAATTGTAAATTTGTATTGGTTTTGTTACATTAGTTGTTTTACAGTGTTCATATTTGTGTATGTTTTGTTGCAGTACTTTTGCAGCATTTTGCAAGCATTCTTTGGAATATCCATGTATTCCCTCTGACTGCTGGAGCTGGTGAAAGAAATCTCCTTGGGTTTTGTTTGGAAGTCCACAGTTTGTGAGGTACTGAGCCTCACAGAAAACGAGTCCTGTGTTAGAAGGCAAGAAGGTGGCTGGATTGCAGTACTGATTTTGTGGACCCTTCCATGGACACTGACTCACATCTCACCTGCAATCTGTGAGATAAACTGGTAACACCATGGGTTACATGTTTTGTCTAAATTGTTTAAATGATTTGTTTAGCTTGTACCTAGCTGCAATAAGTACCCAATTATTGTAATGTTTATCACAGTTACCAACACATGAAAATGCTATAATCAATAGCTCATTTGACATTGACTAATTTTTGCCATAACATATACATATACATTTTAGTATTAATGAAGATGCTTTTGTAGCCTGGAGGCAAGAGGCACCTGAACTGCCACTCCATGAGGTGAAAAGGATTGACTGCAGTCAGGGCAGGCTGGGACAGGACAGCCTGCCCCTGATTGGTTCTGGAATCTCTTCAGAGAGTGCAAACTCTCTGTGAACAATTGATAGTGCTAAAAAATTGTTTGGTGTTGCATGAAACTCCAGACACACCTTGCCTCAGTAAACTCCTAACTGGCCTATAAATTTGTGACTGACAGTCAACCTTTTCATTCTACAAAAGTTTGATCCCTCCTATATAATCAAGAGACATCTATGTCATGGGTTCAGGCCTTGCCTCTAGCCTTACTGAACATCCACATACAACTAAGGTGGAGAGACAACATAAGTCCCTATGATCCTCATATTCACTTAAGGTGAATTGATTTGCTAAATTCTTTAATGATTTAGATTCTACTTTGCAGAAACTCCAGAGATTTCTGTTATCCAGACCCAAAGGATTGGACGCTCCTGTTCATCTGTTGCAGCCTGAGGACTGAGTCTATGTTGAATGGGACACTGACCCCTGCATGTTAACTGGAAGAGGGTCATCAAGTACTGTTGACTACCCACACCACAGTCAGGGAGACAGATGTGTACCCTCTGCTTCACACCTAAGGCCTCTGCTCCTGGAAAAAGTGCAACAATAGAGACTGTTACAGATAGAAGAGATGTGTTTTAAATTACTCTTTTCATATGTATAGTTTGTATTGATGGTAAGCATGAATTAAGTTTGGAACGAAAAGATTTGCATTTGGCCCTAGTCAAAAATACCATAGAAGTTATTGGTGAATTTGTATTATGAATTTGGCTAAAATTTGGAAACAAATTTTAAATCAGGTAACTCTCGAATGTCTCATTAAGCATTGGAAATATCAGTGAACATGCTTCATGGTTACCAAACAAGACCTGGTGATTTTAGTAATTGTTGTAGTTGTATTATTAATGATGCCTTTTTAAATCAGCCTGTTGCAAAGGGCCCTGCAACGGACCATCTGAGCCATCTTTGTAGCACAAATAGAAAAAGGGGGAATTGTGGGAAACTGTACCAGGCCTGTGGATTTTTTGACAGAGCAAGATGAATTTGACCTTGGCCAGACTGCTGTGTACCTGTAAAGATAAACAGCTTGCAGAGACTGAGAGAACTCGGGAAAAGCAGAAGATAAGAAACTTGGACGAGTTTATAGAGAGACAGTAGTTTGTAACTGTAGCTAATAGGTGATTGTTTGTGTGTAATGAGCACCAATAATGTTAGTGCAGGTACGCTTAGGAAATATACAAAAGTAGTTGTGTGAAGAAATAACAAAGAAGTTTCACTTTTATCTATTCAGGATCTTCGCCTGCTTTTTATTGAGTCCATCCCAACAACGACATGGAACTACAATATTTTAATAATGATGTGTATCAGTGCAATTCTTCTTCCATAAATGACTGCTGTTTTGTTTAGTTTTATTTTCAGAAAACATATTTAAAGTAAAAATTAACAATTGATCTTTCTAAACTATTTATTCAAATGAAAGAATATTTGCAACAAATATTTGAGGAGAATAAGGTTTAGTCTGTTCTCTGTATCTCACTGGAACAGATTGCCCAGAATGCTTCTGAACTCTCCTTTCTTGGAGATACTCTAAAGCCACCTAAACACAGTCCTGCTTGAGCAGGGGACCTAGAAAAGATGACCTCTAGAAGTCACTTCCAACCTCAAAAATTCCATGAACTGAGGAGCAGATCAATGGTATAAATTGAATGTGATATATTCCAGTACATCATATTATTAGCATATATTGACCGATCTGCTTGTCTTAAAATATTTGGTTTCCAGAGAAAATTGTAAAAACTTTTTGTGATAAATTGTAAGTTCTGATAGAAATTAGAAGGCCACTGCTAGCTCTGAATTGTCATCAGAGTCTACAAATATGCCAGTTAAAAACATTGTTCTTCGACTTTATCACAGAATCACAGAATAAATATAATTGGAAGGGACCCATAAGGATCATCTAGTCCAACCCTTAGCCTTGCACAGGACCGTCCCCAAGAATCACACCATGTACCTGAGAGTATCATACAAACACTTCTTGAACTGTGTCAGCCTTGGTGCTGTAATTGCTTCCATTAGAGGCCTGGTCCAGCACCCAAGCACCTGGGTGATCAACCTCTTTCTAATATCCAACCTAAACCTCCCTGATACAACTTCAGGCCATTACCTTTGGTCCTGTCACTGATCAGCACAGACAAGAGATCAGTGCCTGTCCCCCTTCTTGCCCTCACGAGGAAGCTGCAGACTGCAATGAGATCTCTCCTCAGTCTCCTCTTCTCCAGGATGAACACACCAAGTGCCATCAGCCACTGCTCATATGGCTTCCCCTCAAGACCCTTCACCATCTTTGTTGTCTTCCTTTGGATACTCTCTAAGAGCTTAATATCTTCCTTACATTGCGATGCCCAAAACTGCCCACCATATTTAAGATGAGGCTGCCCTAGTGGAGAGCAGAGCAGGACAATCCCCTCTCTTGACTGGCTGGCGATGCTTTGCCTGATACCCCCCAGGAGGGGGCTGGCCCTCCTTGCTGCCTGGGCACTGCTGACTCATATTCAACTTGCTATCTACCAGGAACCCCAGCTCCCTTTCTTTGGCACTACTTTCCACTGTCTCATTCCTCAGTCTGTACATACATCCAGAGTTGCCCCATCATCGGTGCAGAATCTGGCACTTAAATAGAACAATGACCTGCTGTGACTATTATGGCTGTTGCGTATGAAAGAGTTTCATCACATATGTGAATTATATTCATTTGTTTTCAATTCTTTGACTTGTCATGTCCTACTAGATATATGAAAAGGGAAATTTACTGGGTAGAGGCACTAATCTTTTCTGCACAGTGCCAGCCCAATGAAATCCAAACATGTGTTGGGAGTCTCTATTTAAAAAAAAAAAAAAAAAAAAAAAAAAAAAAAAGTAGTCATCCCTTTGCAGGAACTGAGGTGGGCTTTTTTCCTAACATAATTTCAGTAGCCAGAGGAAATTTGACCTGCTAGTCAGTAGAAGGAAAGAGAAGTTGTTAAGAAAAATGTCTTATGTCTACAAATCTGGGAAAGTTTGCAACAAGGCACAAAGAAAGCACTTTTCTGATATAAAACTTTTTTGTCTTTTCAATAACATTTAACCTTTTTTTTTTTTTTTTCTGGTTTAGACTCCTAGGCTTTTAACAGTGTTAAAATATTTCACCATCTTTCTCATGTCTTTGACACTTCTATCTGTCATCCATAAAGAATGTAGGTGCTTCTTTCTTTTTAAGAAACCCTAAAATATAAGCAGAATCTAGAATTTTGTCTATAGACTCTTATGTGACTAACCTTTTAAAATATGGACAACTGGAGTTTCATTTGTAAAAGAAATCTGCCCTTTTAACGAATGCTGTCCCAAGTAATAAATACAATAGTGTCCCTGAGTACATTGGTGCAACAGTTGGAAAATAATTATGGGCTTTAGGATTGTTGTGAGTTAGGAATAGAAAAATATTTTGAGTAAAAACTCTGAGTCTCTGAATTTCCTAAGGCCAAGGTACGCTTGAAATAAGCATGACCTATCGTAGAATCATAGAATATTCTGAGTTGGATAACTTCATGAAGAAGTTTTTTCCTAATATCTAACCTAAACTTCCCCTGACAGATTTATTCCATCCACTGAGGTCCTGCCACTGGTCACCACAGAGAAGTGACCAGTGTCTGCCCCTCCACTTCCCTTCCACTTCCCTCACTTCATGAGGAAGTTATAGACTGTCATAAAGTCTCCCTCAGTCTCCTCTCCTCCAGGGTGAACAAATCAGGTTGCCTCAGCCAGTCCTCATATGGCATCCCCTCTAGACTTTTCAACATTTTTCTAGCCTTCCTTTGGATGCTTTATATATTTTTTTATATTTTAGCACCCAAAACTGAACACAGGACTCGAGATGAAGCTGTACCAGCACAGAGTAGAGCAGAACAACCTCCTCTCTCAATCAGCTGCCTTTGAGGGTGTCAGCTCCTTTGAGTTTTATGTCATTTGCAAGCTTGCTAAGTATCCCTTCAAGTCCTTCATCCAAGATATTTATGAAAAGGGTGAAGAGTACTAAGGTGGAGCCTTGTGAAAACCCACCTGTGACCAGTCAGCAGCCTATTGTAACCCTGTTCGTTATAACCCTTTGTATCTGTGATGGACTGGAGTATTGTTAATGTCTTAAACATGGTCAAAGTCACAGAAAGCCTTTTTGTCAAACTGCAAGGAAGCAGCTGTCTGTCTGTGACCATTGAAGCACCCACCTCCCAATGCCTCCTGACTGGAATTTGGACTGTGACTAGGAATTAGAGATAAGACTATTGACTAATAATCTCAGGTTTGAGGAGAAGTGAACAACGCCCAAGGGGGTGGTGGAGGAGAAGGATTTTGGATGTGTGATGGCAAAATCTCCCCATACTAAACCAAAGGTGTAACCCCACCCTCTGGGAAGGCCCTGAAACACAGGACATTCACATGAGAGGCAGCTGAGAAGCACCATAAACTATCAAAGATCTCCAAAGCATCCCCAGACTTATTTCTAAGGACTTCCACCACCCGAGGACTGCACGTGATCCAAGTGATGCAGCAAATTCAGAACTTTTTGCAAGTGACTGAAAAGCTTCCCCCTCCACACCCCAGATGGTGCCTGACATCTCCTGAATGTGTATTAATCCACCGGACTCTATGTTTTATGAGACGCCCACCACCAAGAAGACCAGAAGAACCAGACCAACAGAACACCACCAGGTTTCACAGTGGTGATACATTTTCTATTTAATCTCTCTCACTTTCTTTCTTCACCTTGCCTCCTTTTCCTATTTCTTTCTATATCTGTCTCTCTGCCTCATATTTACCATTAAATGAATTCCATACTATTGATTTTGGCATCTGGTCCCATTTGCACCTTAACTTGGGCAGAACAATTTCTAATAATTTTAATAACTGGATCATAACAGTACCCTATCCATGAGTCAGTTGCTTGCCCATTACATGACATGTTATCCACTTTTTTGCTAGACATTTTGTCCAGAAGGATATTGTTAGAGACAGTATCGAAAGATGCTTTACAGAAATGCATCTATCCTGGCTATCCTGGCTTTAAGGAAAGAACCATAGAGTTTGTTTCCTTGAGGTGATTTGCTACTTTTTGTATTACATATACTTGGTAAATCTTATGGTTCATTTTATCAGAGAGATCATTTCAGACGTTTCTGTGACAAACTTCAACACTATCCTATCATCAGTCAGTGTCAAAGTTAGACCTAGTAGCAATTGTGACTACATCCACCTTATATGCAGATCTTCTCAAATTCCTTCCAATATATTGATCTTTGGTCATGAATTCTTGCAGTTATATATAGCAAAGCATACAACATGTACTAAATGTTTCAGATCTGTGAATGTGTTTTTTCATCCAAGGATTTTTGCACTTTTTTCATCTTTTGGAATGGAGCAGTAATTTTTTATCACTGTAATTATGCTAACATAATGTGAAGTCATGTCAGAGTAAAGACATCATCAAGAGTATTTCTTATGAAGGAGTTACTTTTTTGCAACCACCTCATTTCAGCCACTTATAATACATGCAATTTATGGAAGTTTTTGATTTTTCATCTTTACCAAGAAAGTTCATACAGTTTTGTCTTTGTAGATGGTCAAGAAAAAGTATTAAATTCAACAGCTGAGAAGACAAATTTATCGAGTTCTGTAATAAGATTAGTTATATTATAAACTCAGGAAAAAGTGTTACGAAGGATACATTAGGTAAAGTACTAGTAGGAGTTGCTTAGAACTTAGGGTACTGTAGTATTGCACATGGAAACATTAATACACGTGAATTTTAGGAGACTGGCAGTAAAAACACCCTTTTCCATTTCCTGTATCCTTAGACTGTGCCAAATGAAATAGCATTGCTTTTTTTTTTTTTTTTTTTTTCTGATTACAATTAATTTCCAAGGCAAAGAACCTAGCTCCAGTCACAGAGCAAAGTAGAGGGAACTGACAAGTCCTTCTACTCTGACACCTCTGGATGATGAGTAGCTGCAAATGAGAGTGCCTCAAAGCTGGGAGAGGCACTTTGGGTTTGCTTGTAAAATGTGTGAAGGAATGCAAAAAAAAAAAAAAAAAAGTTTATAGCAAAACAATATTGAGTCTAAGGGAGCCCTTGAATTGCCACACACACCAGATGAGTCTTTTAATCTGACATCCCTGAGATTCAGACAAATGTGTGAATGAATGTGCACAACTGAGATAACAAACAGAATGCAATAGAAAATGATGGTGTTTTTTTTCACCTTTATGTAAAGGTTTTTGTAGGCTTGGTAATCCATCAGATGCTCCACTGGTGCCAATAATCGCATATTGAAGCATTTTGGCTTTCCAGAGTAATTCTTTATTTTCTAAAATTGTGGTTGGTCAACAATCTAACCGTTCCATCTTTGGGGGCAGAAAGTTGAAACTTTTATTGAATGCTCTCGTTACAATGCACCAAGGGGCAGGATATGTTAATGAAAAGGACAGATTATGTTAATTAGATGACTAGACAATTTCTTTAGTAAAGTTGTGTAAAAAGGGTCAGTTTTTTACATATCAGAGAGCTAGATAGGCAGGGAAACAAAGGAACTTCTATAAATCGCAACAACATAACTACAGAAATTTCTATATCTCACTGAGACAGACAGAGCTATTGCTCACAGTTGAAGCTTAACAAGCACAGTCTCTAGGGCCTCCCCTTCCTCTACCACTCCAAGGCTGAATGCATCCTCAAAGTTCCTGTCTTATCAAAGGGAGGAATTCCTCTCAGTTTTTTCTGCTCAACCCCTTCAAGTCACTGTCTATTAATATCTGAGTTCCTTCTCCAACATAAAATGTAAATTAAATATATCTGATACCAAGCTGTCCCTGTCTATGACCACAAGTAAATCACAGTGGACACCAAAGTTTGACTTAAGAAGAATTTAGACAAGGAGATACAATATAGGAAATCAGCATGAGATGGAAATTAAAGGACCATTCACCTAAAATTAATGGAAAATTTCAGTTCAGATTTGTATAGTTCTCTAGCAAATATTAGGATGTGACTGATCCAAGAAATGCATCTAATTCTGTTGTGGGTCTAGATCATGTTTGTGAAAAAAAAAGATCATATAATCTTGCTGATTGTAATGAATATTTTTCTTTCAGGCCTTGGAGGGATCTTTTCCTTTCCTGTTTTCATGGGTTTTAGTTTATAGTCCCACTGCTCCACCATTATTGTCATTTTACTTGATAGAATACAGAAAACAAAAGCTCCTGTGTTGACCAGCATCCAACACACTTAAATGGTATATCTATTTTGTATTTTATATTGTGAGTCAAAACACAGCTTTTTGAAGATTTTTTTTTTTCTCAGTTTACTACAAGACTACTTTCAATTCATTTGAGGTCATGTATAGTGCCAATTTATAATAACTATTATTAGAAGAAGGAATGGTGGGTTTTCTTTTTCCTCTGTATCCACCTACATATATGCAAAAACAAAAAACACAAGAAAGGAAAGTTAATTTGTACTTTACCCTGGAGTCCAAATGATTTAACATTGTCTATGCTTGAGGAAATGTATAAAAACATGTGAGCTGTGGTTTCCAATTAAAACAACCCTGGTATTTAGTATATTCAAAACCTGTATTCAAATTCTATGGGTTAAACTCCTAACTAATCACTAGTGCTACTCCCTGGGTCAGTGTCTTAATCCCTACTAAATGATATGTCTGTGTTGCATCTCAAATGCGAACATTTGTATAAGGTTGCAGGTCTGAGATTCTAAACTCTACTTCCCTCCTCATGCAGTGGGAGCATCTCCAATTCAGTATTTGAGAGTTAAGTATCAAAAGGGGGCAATTCCATGCTGTTTGTGGGGCTGTGACAGCCTGAATTTGTTGCTTTCATGGCAGCCTTCTCTTTCAGTATTGTTGTAAGTGTCTAAACTGGATATGCGGTCCATGAACTGACACCTTTCCATGGAAAGGTTGTTTATTGCAGCTGCATGGTAGCAAGATGGGTTGGCAAGTTTTTTCAGGTATGTTATTTGCTGTCAGCTGCTGCCAGCACCCTTGAAGGACTCACAATAACACTTTATGGAATAATGCAGTTTATTAAACAAACACACTGATAATAGAAGACTGTGACAGAGACTGCCATTGACAGCATACTGACTGCAAAAATTAATTTGGATCAATATACAGACACACTCTAATCATCAATGAAAGCTAGCTTAAGATAATAATTTATCATGCATCCTGTAAGGTTCTTGCCCAATGGGAATCCCTAGGGGGGAGAAGAAGATTTAGTCCGTCAGTCAGTTCCAGAAGTTATGATGGAGTTTTCTCTGACCTCTTTTTCCAATTAAGTTATATTTAGATTGTTTTCCTTGTGGAAGGGAAAATATAAAGTTACAGTTAAAGTAATTTCATGTTTAGGTAGAGTTTGAGAGTCTTTAGTAATTTTTTAGGGCATGGAAAATAGTATGTATTTTTGAGCTAATGAATCAAAGTTCATCTCTCAATAACTATCTGGATCACTCCTTTTGCTTAGTTTCTCTTAGCTACATTGGTTTTAATAGAGTGTAACCACAACACCACTGTGTTGTTCCACCCTTTGTTTCATATCTGCTTTGATTTCAACAGAGCATGACCTAGCACCTTTGTGCTACTCTACCCTTTGTTTCATGTTTCCCTTAGAGTGGTACAGCAATCTCCCTCAGCACTCCTTCTCTTAAGGTGTGCAGACAGTTTGCTAATGGTGAACTACAGCCAAAGTATGCACTCCTTCTTTCTGAACTTTGTATTTCAGTCTTCTTCCTATACACACATTAACAGAAGATTCACAAAGCAAAAGACAAAGAAATGTTTCTTAATAATTTACTATGTGGTCCAAAACTGCAGTGTGGAAAAGATTTAGTGGTTTTATTTGAATGGACAATGTCAAACAGCCTGTTTTCACCCTTTGAAAATGTCTGATCTAAACTAGTCCTAACTTATGAACAAGACAATATTTCTGCTTTCATATTCTTTTAAAATTAATTTTCTGGGAATTTATTATTCACACTACACTTTCTGCACATAAAATAGTTATTCTGCATGTTAAAAATGTGTGATCAGGTATTTAACTATGACAGTTTCACCAGAGCCATCACCAACTGTCATTTTTTATCTTTTTTTTTTTTTTTTTTTTTTACTAGAAATACATAATGAGAACAACCCTCTGAAAGAAAAAGAATAGAAACTAGAGATGGATATATGGCAATAATGTTAAATCCCTACAATTAGATTTAAATTGATAGAAGACTAGAACATTTTTGATTTTCAAACTGACTTTTAATAACTTTCAAAATTTCCTCTTAAAACTAAGTGTGGTTAAGAGAACTGTATTCTGCTTATCTTAGTGCCACCCTATTGAAGAAGGGTTCAAAAACATTTTGAGAACAGCTAATATGAATTTTGAATATGTACAGGCTAGTGTGTGAATAAACAAGGTGACACACTGAGCCCGAAACTATGAAATCTTACATTTGATTGCTCAGATTCAGTGTTTGTCTAAGCAAATGTGACTCAGTGGAGAGTAAATCAGTGAAGGCATTCTTACCTACATGTACTCATCATCTGTCCCAAAGTTTGTACATTGTTTAAAAAGTATTTAATCGATATCAGTCACCAGCCATTAGACTAGATATAGGAAGAATAAGCAGGCAAATTCATAATTCAGAGTTTACCTGCTAATCCTGAAGTGATTAATTTTATATGGCTATGTGGTCCTTGATATTTAGAATACTTAATATTAGATATTATAATACTTAGAGTAATCAGAGGAACCATGAGACAAACATTAAACAGTAGCCATACCTGCTTAGAATTATTCACAATTATTCATTCTTTTGTACTCCAGCAAAATACTATAAATAATTCAATTTTTGATTTGGATAGTTGCTTCATCAAAGACCTCTCAAATGACTTTTATAACTGCTTCTCTGATGCAAAGTAATTATTAAAGAAGATAGTTGCCTGATGCAGCATGTGAGCAAAATCTATGTTAATGAGTGTCATATAAAAATGAAAAAAATAAATAATACAAAATAAAATTGCATTGTAAAAAAAACAGTTCAGAATATTTCTCTGATAAAATCTAGGATCTAAAGTCTTATTACTATATTTCAAATTCTTAATGCAAAATAGATTAAGTAGAAAAATATTTATTTGTTAATTCTTACTTCTCTATTGATTAATATAATTTTTAATGTGGCTTGTTCTGAAAAGACAAAAATTTTATTTTTTGGAATCTGGATTCTTTTGAATCCAGAGAACCTTGAGCAAAACACCAAAGATCAGTATAAATGTTGCCATTTAACACTTGTTTATTTCTATGAAAATAAAGCTATGTAAAACTTGCAGATTTTGAAAGACTGAAGAAGTTCAGAAGAAAGAGGAGTGAGTTACTTCTTCAACAATTCTTTAAACTGCAGGAATGTTCATTGGAAAAACACTTTTTTTTTTTTTTTTTTTTTTTTTATTGTGAAATACTTGGACAGTTACCTGTATGTTATTTATTCAACTATTAAGATGGTTTGAAAGGAATTATTTCTGTATAATTATGTAAATTAAGTTTAAGGTGAAGGCTTTGTTTATGACTCAGATCACTTGAAGAGCTGTGTCTTACATAAGGAATAAATTTGGTTTTGTGGCTGAATTAGAAAAATAGTCCAAAGAAAACATAATGTTTTGTTTTCCACAGTCTTTGTCTTGATGATCTTAGAGAGAATTGTTTTATCTGTGACAGTTGCAGGATCCTGGAACCAAAGCAAAGATGATTGAAAATAATGCTCGACAACAAGGCAAGGAAACACTTGCTGCCAAGACATAGATTTTTTTTACAGTGGATGACCACCCACATAATCTACATTGTCTTGCAATTCCTCATCTCTAAAATGGCATCAAAACTTCTCTATTTCTCATACAAAAACTATTAACAAAAATAAAACCATTAATCAAAGTAAAATCAATTAACTTTGGTGAATTGCAGGATTGTTTTGAGCATATTGTTAGATTTCAGAGGAAAACAAGGAAACAAAAAAGCCCTACCAAACTCAAATGCATCAGATTTAATGCTGTTCACTTAAAAACAAGTGTCAAAGGTAGTTTGGAAAGATTTCCAAAACCAGTACATTTATGAAAATAGCAGCTGGTGGAGTTGATTTTTTTTTTTAATTGTTTGTTTCTGACCTTGAAAATTTAACACTTTTCTAATTATTATTGACCACAATAGAATATGAAATGAGCATATTTAATCTGCACTTTTTCACAAGAGTGTATTTTTTAATTTCTATTGGATTTCTGGTTTTGGCATTTCTTCCCTAGTTTGGCAGAACTCCCTTTCCTTCCCTTTCATTGTACCTGCAGTTCATGTTTATAAGATTATATAATAAGATTATATTATATATATTATATTGTACCTCTAGTTTCTGTCTTTAACATTTTTATTTTTTAGTGAACCTCTTCTTTTTTTTTTTTTTTTTTTTTTCCATACCAGTCTGGACAAAAGTAATATTAGCCATTCCTCAATTTTATTTACCACTACCACAGTGCTCCTTTCTATGTCTATGCAGGTTTTTATCTCTTGAGTTACCATTAAATGTCTTGGCTATTTTACCGATTAAATACTTTTTCTTTACTTACTTTGTCTCATGGGATACTCATCATAGATTGCAATTCAGCAGTGAAACAATTTCAACATTCTAGCAGCATTGTATTTACCATGTTGGCCGGATCAGAAAATGTATGCGTGTTAAGCCAAGATGGAGCAGTGTAGCTGTGCCTCAGTTTCATGTGGGTATCTCCTCCAATTTAAACTATTAGCTACACCTACTTACAGGTAAACAGTATTTCAACGAGGTTTCACTTTCTATTACATGCCAAATACATTCTATCTGTACACTCACATGCCCTAAAACTGCCTAAAGATATTTTCCTCCAGAATGTTTGGAGAAAATAATTAGCTGAGAAATACTGGCAATAGAAGGAAAAGTGTTGTTCACAGTGACAAGAAAATACTGAATTTTTATACTAATTAACTCTGATTGCTAAACAATTATATCTTTATGACATATTGTACCGAGCAACATAAAGCGGTAGCAATATGAGCTCATTATTAATTATACATAAGAATGGATAATAACTTCTTCAGTCCAGATGTACTCCTAGTGTGTCAGATATCACACATGGCACTGTACAGAAGAAATGGACAAGTGATTGCATTTAAGAAAAATTGCTTTGTGTGTGTGTTTCTTGATTTTATAATATTTCAAAGACTGATATGGCACAGTTAAATTTAACTTCAAGATTTAAGGTAGAAATGGATTTTGGAAACAAACAGCATGTTTTATAGTCTGTGCATGAAAATTGTATTTTTTTTTAATTAAGAAAAAACAGCAAAAAAAATCAAGACAGTTTCCTACTTACTGAATTTCCTACATAATACCTCTTAACTGCATTTCACCAGCTGAAACCAGAATGATTGAATATATAGAAAGATCACTTCTGATACTCTATTCTGTTGAAAATAGTAGTCAAGGTCAGTGAAAAAAATCTGCTCTAGGATAGTACCTTATAGTCCATACATCACTGAAATATCAGTTACTTTTAAATATTTTAAATACCTTTTAGAAATCCCTTTAGGATGACACACACTCACACACATTAATCAAATTTAGTCCTCTATTAAACACTATGAAAAGGACTGAATTTCTGTGTATTATTTCTTAGAGTTTTTTCCATTGTAATCTATGTTTCAAAACTATACTTTTTTCCTTTTATTTGTTGTCTTCTGATGTTCCACAGCTGAAGGTCACAATCCTACTGGGTCTCAGGGTGTAAAACTTATAGCATCATAAATTATTGATTAGCATTTAACAAACAGAAGAGAGCAGGGAACAAAATGAATTGCAGACTTTGAACCTATTGGTTCAAACACTGCTATTGTTATACTTCACTTCCACCTAGGAACTTTGGTAATTATTTTTCTGTGTCTGCTAAGATCAATTGTCCATTGAAGAAATAATATGTTTGTTTTAATTAGCAGTAAAAAGTTTGTCTGCTTCACTGCAAACCTGAGTGGTTCAAAATTTGGTTTTGGACCCCATTTCTGATATTTTTATGTCTTGATGTACAGAAAGATTCAAAATATTTGGATGATATAGGTAAACTTTTAGTATATAGGATGGAAATATGAATATGGTCTCTCATGTGAAGAGTGTCCACTAGCACATATAATGGTTCAGCTATAAATTTTAAATCAGGAAGGAATTACTGTCTTTTTGAAGCTGGAAAAAATTAAACATACATAACAATGTTGAAGTCCTAAGTCTACATGGTTGGAACCAAAGTTTAATGACCAAATTTTTAATGGGTTTTAGGAAGCCAGAGTTTAGGTGACTGCTCATTTTTACTTATTAACCATCACTACTCCTGAAGGTAGGCATCAGTGCATTGAGTGAGATTTTTTTTTAAGTCTCTTTTGTCTTTGTAAAACTAAATTCCATTCAAATTCTTGGCTATGTATCTCTGTCACTCAGCTATTTTGTTCAGAACCAGAAGTAGACACAGATGTGCACTTTTTTAATGAGATTTGCAAGCCAGATCTGTCATAATATTCCATTTCATCCTTTTATGAGAATTCCTTTATCAAATTGGATGAAATAGATTTAAAACAGATTATCTGCTTGCATAACCCCAATGAAGTAGTTAAAATTATAAATGAAATTTAGAGCTTCATAGTTGGTAGCACCAAATGTTAAATAAATAAAATTTGCATTACAAAAAAAATCATACATCTGGTGCAGTGAAAGGATCAGAAGAGGATAGAAGGAAGAGAATTACTGTGCTGCTGGGTCTAGATAGATGTTTTCTGTGCTGGTTCAAAGGAACTTCTCTTTTCATGCAGCCTGGGTCTTTCCCTGTCACAGACAAGCACTCACTGAAATCCAGTGGGCAGTAGCATCCCAGTATCTTCTTTCTTATGTAGTGTGTAGAGTTAGTGCATAGATCTTTTAAGATGGTGATGGGCTGTGTTGGCATCATTTACAGAGGCTATGTCCTACAGAAAGAGATCTACTTTGCTTAACGTATGGTGAGAACTATTCAGTAAGGCTAAGATAAGTCTGCTTTTACTCTTGTCATACAGCACTTTCTTCATCACATCTATTCCTAGGAGCTGAGCTTCAAAGATACACAGATTATTGTACCTACTTTAAGAAGAAGAGTTCACCATGAAAGTGTGTATTTTTTTGCAGCTCTTGGCGTGGTGTTCCAGTTGTGATTCTATCAGTTTTTGAAAAGGAAATGAGATACATTTAGGAAGTGACAGGAATCAAAAAAACAAAAGCTGGAAGCTTTTGTGAGAAGTCTTTGGGTTCTACTAAGTGACATATGAAACGAGTTTTTCATGTTATAAAATGTTGCAATAGAAACAATGTCAGCTGGAGCTTAGTGACTATATGTTTATGCTTTCTCATCACAGCAAGCTCCTCCAAAATATTTGGATTAATATCTGTGTAAGGACTCTAGCTGCAAGTTTGCATGTACATTGGAAGGGCCTCTTATTTATATTACCCTTCTGCAATCTCCCATTTATTACAACAGTAATGCTAAAGCAGAGTTAGTTCCTCTGTATTATACCCTTGGGGAAAAAGGAGAGGACAGAGTGAATGACACTGTGGCTTTGTTCATGTTTTGAAACACAGCATGCTTTGCAATCTTGTATTGAAGAGGATTATGTTCTGAATGTGAAGATATAAAATCTTTTGGAAACCTGAAAGATGGAAAAAAAAAAATCCAGTATTCTCTCTGCAATATTGGCTATGAAACATTTTAAGGAGGAAACAAGGATAAGAACAGAGAAGTGACTATATTTTCCATGGAGAAAGAAACTTGGAAGAAAAGAGAGGGGAAAGGGATAAAATAGCAGATTGTGTGTGGACAGTGTTGCTCAGTGTATACATGTATATGCACATACAGATGTATGTTTCCTTCTACAGACCTGCATCCTCCTCAGCAAGAAAGAGGAGCAGGATGAGGCCAATGGTGATCTTTGTGCTCATGTGAGTACTCTGTGTGCCAGCTTGTGAATTGTAAGCAATGTATACATGAACCCGGAGGGTGATTGGACACTGGAACAGGTCTCCAGGTGGTCACAGCACCAAGGCTGACAAAGTTCAAGAAGTGTTTGGATGATACTCTCAGGGACATGGTGTGACTCTTGGAGATGGTCCTGCGCAGGGCTAATGGTGTGACTCAATGATCCTTGTGGGTCCCTCCCAACTCAGCAGATTCTGTGATTCTGTGATTTGTGGTATAAACAGGTATTTGTGTGCATGTGCCCAATGGTAAATGTGTGCTCAGAGTCACTGCTAGATGGACCTGTGACATGCAGTTGTGACAGCCTCATTTCTGTTGGACTGCTGGATTTGACCTCCTTCTGCTTTTATCTTCTGCTTTTGCTGAAGACAACAGTTTAGACAAAATTGAAGAGTAAACAAGATTTCCCTTTACCAAATAGAAAATTTCTGTATTTGAAACAAGAAAAGCTGATGTCTATCCCAATAGTAGGAAAGAACTTGATGAAGTTTTTTATTAATAAAGCAAGTCTATATTATGCATCCGTGACAGATTATAAATCAGGTTGTATAGGTAAGAATTTTATCAGAAGTATTCATATTTTGAAAAGGTTTAATAATTGTGGGAGTCATTGTGCTTTACTGTGACTTCTTATTTACTTCCCAAAGTTTGTTTTACATTATTTAATAGTAACTTATGTTAGGAACAAGCAGTTGCCCCTCGCACTGTTTAACCAATAGCAATAACTTTACTATAGACAGGATGGAAATATTTTTCCATTTGCCATATCGGTTCCAAAGCCCTCAGACTGCAAGACTTGGTGGCTCAGCACCAGGTCCCAGACAGCTGAGTTTCTGAAAATCAAATTCTACTTCAGTATTTAATACTTTAATTTTCAAATCTTTTTTACATGCTCCTTCTGATTACGTTATACTGTGGTTTAACCCCATTGAGCCCCACATGGTCACTTCCTCAAAGCCTAAAACACTCTGGTCTGAGATAAAACAGTTTAACAGGTACAGTAAAAGCTGAAGTGCAAGTAAAGTAAAATGAGGAATTAATTAAGTGCTTCCCAATGGCAGGCAGTTGCATCACACTTAAAGATTACTTGGAAAGACAAACAACATCATAACTCCAAACATCCCTGCTTCATCCTTATTTCCCCAGCTTTATATGCCAAGCATGGCACCATACGGTATGAGATAACCCTTGAGTCAACTGGGTTCAGATGTCCCACCTCTGTCCCATCTAAGCTCCTTGCTGGTGTGGTGGGCTGAGGAGCAACAAAGACCTGGCTCTATGTAAGCACTGCTCAACAGGAATGAAAACATCCCTGTGGTATCAACCCTGTCTCCAGAACAAATCCAAAACACAGCCCCATACCAGCCACTATGGAGAAAATTAACTCTATCCCTTTCAAAGCCAGCATGTCATTCTAGGTCTTTATTTTTGCCAATTATCAAATGTTTCCTTTAGAGTTTGCTCTGAGACTGAGGTTTTGTTGTAAGAGTAGTGACCTACAACAAGGTAAGATCCATATGCACTTTGATTTTAGTTTAAAATTATTGTCAGGCAAGTTAACATCGTGTTAGGCTGGCAGAAATATCTATTTGTTGGCTTCAAAATGTCAAGTAAAGGTTCATATTGTAACTGATTTTTTGCAAACAGTACTCAAATAATCATTAAGAAGAAATGGTGAAGCATCTTTAACATTTTCTCTGAGAGGAAGAATGTGGAGGAGGCCATTTCATGCTCAAGTCATTGTCAGTACTTCTCTACCCTCTTCATCTGAAATCTGCTGTAATAACCTACTCATACAAATATGTGTTTGGAGCATGAAGTCTGCACAAACCTGTTTACAGACTTGTAACTAAATATCTTTCTATGTAGTTAACAGTGTTAATAAAATTAGTTGTTTTCCCCAATTATAGTAAAGTGCCTATATTTTTAAATTATTTGGAAAGGCAAATCAAACAAACTGATATGTCTTTGCAGCTATTTCTAATAGTAAAGCTTTGCTAGCCCGGGAATACAATCAGAATCCATGGAAAGCTACTTTCATTTTGCATATGTCTGACAGCACAAACTTTGAAAAGTGAAATTTATTATCTAAAATCCAATAAAGCAAACAAAAAATATTTTTTTTTTTTTTTTGCCAATAGATAAATGCTGTGATATCTAGTGAAGTAGAACCTGATGTGAAAAATTGAAGGGAAAAAATAGAATTGTTTTATATCTGTGTCTGGTTTTATCAGCTCAGGTGGTGTGCAACACAGTACACTGAATAACTTAGTGGCTGTTTGGCACAGCAGGAAAAAGAACAAAAGAAAACAAAGATTTTTTTTTTTTTTAAATTTATTCAGAATTACAACAAATCTGAAATTGAGCACATAGTATATCCCTAAATGAAATTTTTCCAATTTTAATTTAATCTGTATATAAATGCAGTTATTAGTATATACTTTTCTCCCTCTTGAAAGTATTTATGGAAGAAAATACAAATATACAGATATACTGAAGTATATCAAGATACAGTTTGGACTAGGTAGGTGCAATAACAGATTAAAGTGTGTGTACTGTATGTGCCCATTGAGTATAGATTGAATGTGAAAACATCTCAAGATTTGTTCTACAGTTCCTTAAGTTATCTTTTGCCAAATTTCATAGTGTAGATAGGCATTTCCTCAGAAAGA
This sequence comes from Xenops minutus, assembly GCA_035221455.1. Lineage (NCBI taxonomy): Eukaryota > Metazoa > Chordata > Aves > Passeriformes > Furnariidae > Xenops > Xenops minutus. Next base: position 3,179 of record JAWWEE010000187.1, on the reverse strand, counting down.
ATACTTCAGATGGTACACACAATATTTGTTTGTATAATATTATTGTTTTTCTAATTGAATAACTTTTAGGGTCTTTTTTTTCTCTCTCTCTTTAGTTTGGCATTCACATACTGATGGAGGTCTGCATCAACCACTGCTTTGGATGACTAATAAGGATCACCCTGGACCTTTCCCACACTTAGGTGTGCCCCCAGGTTTAAGTGGCTTTGAACAAAACTAAAAAAATCACTCCTTTTTTTGAATTAGAGGAAATTGGTTAATTTTTTCAAAATGAGAGAGCAAAAAGTGAAGAATAAAAAACAAAACCACACAAAAATACAAGTTTATTTGCCTCTTTCCATCTTTGCATGGTGTCCTTGCAGATAATCCTTGCATCTAGGCTTTATTTTAGTAAAATCACTTATTCTTTTCTGAGGCTCAAAAACTCTGTGCTCTACCATGGTCCTTCTATAGAGTTTTCTTTTCTCCTCCTTGAGGTAGGTCTGTCTCTGCCATGCTGTTCTCAGTCTTAATCAGCATGAATTGTAGGCTCTGGAAGTGCAGTGTTTCTCCTTCCTGCAATAGACAGCGGGTTTTTTGATTTCCACACCCTCCCCTCCCCTCTCCCCCCCAAAGTCAGTTCAGTTTCTCACCATGTCTGCCTGAAGTGTGTTTCCTTCATGGCATTTGGCCTCTCTAGTGTGTGTAAGGAACACAACATAGTGATGAATTTATTTTATTCTTTTTTTTTTTTTTTTTTAAGAAAAAGAAACACTGTTGGTAAGACATTTACTAAAAAAGAGACCTTTCATTGTAAACCACTTATTTTTATTGCACGTTAATTTCTTCAATCTCCTAAATTTGTTTGTCTGTTTGTTTGTTTTTGTGATGTGTCTCAGTCATCTGAGGTAACAATATTTCACTAATTGGCACTATGGACAGTACTGGAAATGCTGAAAAGATGTACCTTGACTAATTTTTAAGGTATTTGATCAGCAAGATCCCTGTAATTTGATACTTTGTTTTTATCACCCTCTATTCTTAGGTTCCTTATCAAACTCTGGACCAGTATCCTGCTTTGCTAACATCCAGGTTCACCCAGCATTTCCCATGCAGGTTTGTATAATTTACAACATTATTCAGAATATTTTACAAATGTTCTGAATTTAGACTAGAACCTCTGTGCCCAAGTTGAACATCATCTTAGCAAAGAAAGCATTTTCATTTGTTTTAAGCAGTATCATGATTTTTTTATTATTTTGTTCTAGAGCACAGAGAAGGAGTGAGGAAAAAGAGTCACAAAAGGATAAAAATAAGATGATATTACAGAGTATTTCCTTAGAAAAAAACAAACAAGCAAACAAACAAACAAAACAAACTAACTAATAACAACAATAAAAAAACCAACTTACCTTGGTCATGATAAATGGCAAGGAGTTTAAGCAGAAGATCTAAGTCAATGGCTCTTCTATTAAAATCAAGGAAAATGAAAATTGCAAGTTCATTAATTTTTCTCTGGATCATCCACATTCTCATACAGATTTGTTTCTTAACTTTATGTGGATAGGTGCTGGGGTTTTTGTTACAATTGAATTTCTGCTACTTTGACTTTAATTATGACAAAGCACAAGTCACACTTCTCTGTAAATAACAATGACAGAATGTAATTTTGTAGATAGTCATATATACTTGTTTTATATAAAAGTATTCCCAAGATCTAATTAAATTATGTTAAATTATTCATTGTAGTTATGTTTAATTTCAGAACCTGCAATTATAGGAGCTAATACTGATTAGGATTCATTTATATAATTTACAAAAGAACTCAGCAGTTGTGATATAACTATGTAACCTCTCTACAAAAATTTCAATGTGTTAAGAACAAATGTTAATCATCAGAGGTAGGAAACTGCTCAGCAGTGGCTACAGGTATTGATCTCTTAGAATTGCAAACTGCCTATGTAGTCTTATGCTGTGACAAGTAAAGTTTTGAATTCTCTGTTAACTGAATAACTCTCACAAGCAAACAGCTTTTTTAGTTTGTTTTTTTTTTTTAATGGTGTATGGAAGGCACTAATTTCTGTTTTCAAAACCATTCTCTGCCTAAAAGTCTGAAGTTTGTCCTTGATGAGATCTTTCTTCCTCAGTTTTTTGAAAAGAAAATATCATAAAATTATTAATTAGCACCATCTGAAGTCACCTCTGGAACATCATCAGATTTTACTTAAGAAAATCATTGAAACCAGATCATGAGTCATGTGGTATGTGGAAAGAAGCTGAGAAGTACAGGCAGATCAGTGTATTGTAAACAGCAGGCTGTTGAAACTCCATTCTGCAACATTTAAAATGTGAATAAGGTAATAATTAGCTCCACCACCTCTCTGAATTCTATTTGAGAATAATAATAATACAGCTGTAGTTCTGGAGCAAAATTTGACTTCAGTAGCTTCAATCTATTTAAAGGCACCCAGAAATGCAACACTATTAATGATAATACAGCTTCTTTCCCAATAAAATATAAGATGTGGATTATACTATTCTATTGTAGTTAAATAGCTGAAATGAATTAATGCTCTTAAAATTTGAGGAAAAGTTAAAGAAATAAGAAAATAAATGCAAAAGGGTCTCTGGAACAATTATCTGAACTATACATGATATTCCCACACATGTTGTAAGTAATGATGTGTAGCAAGGAAAGAAAGCCTCTACCATAGCCTCCTCAGCATTATTGTGTTTCCTGTAACAATCTTCAGCACACAGCTGTGGTACTGCTGTGGGCATCGTGTTGCTGTGGAAAAAAAAACTGCCCCAGTGTAACTACTGCCTAGTGTCTTGCCCCATGATCCTCCATCAGTGTCAAAACAAAGGTCATTACAGTTTATGTACTGTGACAGTTGTAATTTAGGGATACATTGATGTCAATGGCTCTTCAGCTGCATGACTCAAAGCAAGAATCCGTTGAAATTGGTCCAATAGTTGCAATGGGTTAGCTTTTTACTGACATGACTTATGCTCTGCAGCTGATATAGGAGTACCACAGACATGGTATTTGTTCTCAAACAACTCCAAGAGAAGTGTAGGGAACAGAACAAAGGACTCTATGTAACTTTTGTTGACCTCAGTAAAGCTTTTGACACTGTGAGCAGAAAAGGCTTGTGGCAGATCTTGGAACGTTTAGGATGTCCCCCCAAGTTCCTCAA
>JAWWEE010000186.1:0-23943 GCA_035221455.1 Xenops minutus | reverse complement strand
TACACATTTCCATAGACAGTTCTCAGTGTTAGTGTTTTAAGCCAATTTTTAACCCTTGGAGCTTTTGTTCGGCTTCATAAGGATGCTGTGGTTGCAGAAGGAATGATGGCCAACACTCAGTTGGAGACAGAGTTCTGCTGTACTTGGATGGTTTTACTCTGGTCATTATTGGAGGAAAGAAGTGTGGGTTTTTTTCATTTTTAAAGTATTGTGGGCAACATAACAGAGAACTCTGAATGTGTTCTGACTGCAGAGAGACTCTGCATGTGCTTAAACCTGGGCTTGGGCTAAGTGTTCAGGGTGACACTGAAATCTGCTCTAAGCAGTACAGGTGATCAGTGAAGAGACAGGGGTGATATAAAGAAGACCTTGAAGAATTAAGAAAAGTATGTTGGGTATCATAGAATCACAGAATCACAGAATATGCAGACTTAGAAGGGACCAAAAGGATCATTGAGTTCAACTCCTGGCCCTGCACAGGCCATTCCCATAGAATAATATGGCCTGGGTTGGAAGGGGTCTTAAAGATGTTGTTCCAACCTCCCTGTCATGGGCAGGGACACCTTCCACTAAACCAGGTTGCTCAAAGCCCCGTATAATCTGGCCTTGAACACTTCAGGGATAGGGCATCCACAACTTCTCTGGGAAACCCATTCCAGTTCCTCACCACTCTCACAGTAAGGAATTTCTTCCTAATATCCAATCTAAACCTACTGTCTTTCAGTTTGAAGCCATTCCCCCTTCTCCTGTCACTCCATGCCCTTGTGAATAGTCTCTCTCCATTTTTCCTGTAGGCTCCCTTCAAGTACTGGAAGCCTGTGATTAGGTCACCCTGAAGCCTTCTCCAGACTGAACCATCTCAATTCTCTCAACCTTTCAGCAACAGTCAGATTTGCTTTATTTGAGGAGAAAGATGTTGGTTCACTTCCACATCTTGGTGTATTTCTTCTTTGTATGAAAGGTAGGACAGAGTGAAACAGACTGTGAAAGGCGAAAAACTATGGAATATTTTTTCTACGATGAATCAGAGCAAAAAGCTTTTCTGAAGGTTTTTTACTTTGATTACTTTAAAATGCTGTAATGGATTGATACAGGAATGATTACTTTGCCTACTGAGGCTTCCAGGGTATGTATTCCTGTGTTCACATAAGTCTTGTGCTTCATTACTGTTAGCAGTAGAAGACTGATGAAAAACAAAAATAGTTTGTCACAGTTCTCCATCTCACACTGAGATTTTGTTCTGCCTCATGAATTTTAAACTTGTCAAAAGCTTTAAAAGATTTCAACAAAAAACTACTATCATCTGCTGTATTAAAAATTTTTCTTTATGAGGTGGGAAGAAAACACAGCCTTAATCTGGCTCTTTCTCAGCTGTGTTCTGTTTCTCTATATTCCATGTATTGCACTAGAAAATTAGTATGTAACTTAACTGATAATAAATGTTGTTTTGCAGATGTCATATTGCAATGTTTTTAATTTTTCTTTCTGTGTTATGTAAAATACAAGGGTGTCATAAATAAAGTTAGGAACATCATTGAATTTGAAAGAAAACATTAAAGACACTGTTCCTTTAGGATTTATGCAAATTTGCAAAGATGAAAATGGAGTCATAAACTAAAAGGGATTGGTGGGTGGGTTTTTTTTTTGGTGTGGGTTTTATTTTTTTTTTTTTTTTTTTTTTTTGTTTTGTTTTTTTTTTTAGTTTACTTTTAAGCAACACACTCATTTCAAGTAGGATATTTAAAATTCTAGGTCAGTGTTCAGTTTTTTATGCAAGTACATAAAACAATTTGTACATGTCTATCTATATTTATACATTCTCTTTGCTGGAGTTGTTCCAACATGCTGGTAATGCTTCGTAGGTCCTACGGCATTGTAGATCATCTGAAAATGTTGTAAGTCTGGGCAATCGATATATTCTTGCTTTATGAAATTGACATCTAGTAACAAGAAGAAAGGCTTGCTGCAGAAATCAATAAATATGTGCTGAAAACCTTTTCCTGTGAAAAGTTTGTGCAGAGTTTATGGCAGAGATGAAACCTTCTTGATCACAGGTTCATTTTGAACCTTGTTATTAGGCAAATGCAGTGAGATACTTCTCCTGTGAGTCTCATTCTGAGTTTGCTTTGTGATGGCACAGGGATGAAATGAGTGCAGCAGAGAACATTGTGGGAATTCAGCATTTGTAGGCTGTCAGATGCATGAATTTATGCTCGTGTGGTTTATACAAAGCATAGTTCACATTTGAAGAAATTGTTGCTTCCTACTTGTACTGGCAAGGCTTTTGCTAGGTTTCTGAGTTCCCCTTGGCTGTGGAACGTGGAAAAGACAGTAATTGTAGGGCCCATCTTCAGGCATGATAAGGTTTCACAACGCTGGCGTGCAAAAGCTTTTGAAGACACCCTTGTACTCCTCTCAAATGAGGAAGATGTGAGTCTCTGCTGAGCAGGTGGCATTGGGACAAGGTGAATCCCCATTGCTCAGGAGCTTCCTGTGGTATGGGACAAGTCACCTTTCCAGCAAAAAGGCTGCCATTGTAGAACATTGTTGAGCAAACACAGACTCGAAAGGGAGGGGGTAAATGGCTGGGCTCAATCGAAAGAAAGTTGTGGGATTCTTAGAATGAAGAAAAACTGCAAAAAGCTCATACTGTGGAGAGAAAGGGCCAGCCAAGCTCTCATGGGGTTATCAGAAAATGCTTGGCATTAGGGACTATCTTATGAATGTAGAAGGGAAATTATGAGATACACATTTTCTATCTTGTAACATTTTGGATGTTTTCTTCCAACCTTCATTAACATAAGATATTTAAAACTGGCTATTTCAGTGTCTTGGTTTTTCTTTGAAATGTTTTCTGTTGTGTTAATGTATAGATTGGTACGAGGATACAGTTTGCTAACAGAAGACAAAATCTTGATAGACTTTTGAAGAGTGATATGCCTGGGTATGTGAAGCAAATTTAACTTCTATCTAAATAAATTGGTCACAGACTAGATGTGATATGGTACCAAAGCAATCTCGATTAGTTCTTCCTCTTGTGTGTAGGCTACACAGAAGACTAACTAGTTCATTCTTCAAGTCCTGATGAAGCTGTGTTGCAGCTTCTATACTCAAAGCTCAATATTTAGTTCAGATGTGATTCCTCTTAATAATGCTGAGTCCAACATGGCATGCTTGTAACACAGGATTGACTTTGCCTTTTCAGACCTTTTTAAACATGGCTTCTGTAAATGGAAATAGGTTAGAGGAATTAATTATCCCCTTGGAATTAATTCAGTGAGATTTTTTCCTGTGAGCTTGGCAGAATATGCAAGGCATCAAAGGGCCTGTGCCTCAGATTATTAATTTAAAAAAAAAAAATCACCTTTTTTATTTCTCTTTATAATAGTGAAAAAAAAAATAGAAAGGTTCTAACTCAGGAAATGGCAGAAATGATAACAACATGTGAGCTGAATAACAAATTCACAATAATTGGAAGTATTTGCTTTATGAAAGTACTTTATGAGATGATTTTCCCTGAGCAGATTTTTTGGCAAAGTAAATAGGAATTTGTTCTGGAATAATTTTAGGACACCTCATGTGAAAAAAGATATATGCTCATTGTATGTATACTCCCTTAAATTACGTTTAGAAGAGCTAAATGTAATTTAGCTCTTCTAAGGGACAACTGCACAACACAAATAAGGTGGTGGTGTTTGACATTTTTGCATGAGAATAATTTATCTGAAACTACTGTCTTTAAGTTACATCTATGAGAGCAAATCAGTGTTGTTAAGAATATTCTGCTGGCCATGTCTTGTCACTGAACTAGGACTGAGCTAATATTTATAAGTCAGTGTCAAGGGAGGAAAAGGTCTATTGTTTTCTGACCTTCAAGCAACATATTTTGTTCAAAGCCAAAATAGAGTGAAAACTTTATAGCTGACAAGAATATGCACTCTTCGGTTTGTCTGTAGAGTAGAATTTAACTTTCATTTTTAAGACTGCACATGTTTTGGCTCTGAAAACTATATATTGATAGTTTTGAAAAAGTTCAATGCACTTATCATAAGATAGTAAAACTTTGTGGAAACAATTATTCTGTTTTGTTGAAGAATATTTGCTTGCTTTGTTTGTGGAACTTTTGACATCTGTAGCAGTGCCTCTGCACGATATTGCTTCCATTATCATTTTGAAACATGAGTAAATATAATTTTCCACTTCCAGATCAAGGACAAGTTATGCCCTTAAGATCAAACATGTGTTCTTGTTCATGCCCTGCAATTTGTCATTTATACAACTGATCATCCCACTGCTGGAAAGAAGGGTTGAGATATTCTTGCCACCTATTTATATTGGTATTTAAGAATTAGATTTACACAGCTTCATTTCTACTTTTAGTGGCATTTTATCTTCCAGATATGTACAAATAAATAATTATTTTTTTATTCCCAGCGTAAGGTCACTTCAACTGATTTTTTTTTTTTTTTTAAGATATTAAATAGCAGTGGTCTTCATCTTTTTCTTCAGCATTTTTTTCTGATTTCTTAACACAGCATAGTGAAACATCTGTTGTTTAATGTCTTGAAGAGAAGTGCTGGTTTGCTGAAATACATTATTTACTAGCCAAGGACTTTTCCTACTTGGGAAATGCTTTGACCCAAAGCTTATGAAAATGTCATAAGCTTCAGATCTGTACATTAAGTGACCCTATAGGATCCCTGACTTCTTTCAGACTGATGTTACAGAAACCTTTAATTAGCTATACATTCACCCATTCCATGATCTGGGCTATTCATCACACTCATCTTTTCTGCTCCTTGGTAAACTCAGTCAGTTCTTGAGATGGTGTATGGCTGAGTAAGAGAAAGTCATGGTGTAAAAGAGGCCACAGCTGTTCAGCCAGGGGATATTTTCCAGAGGCTTCTGCTTCAAACATCCCAAATAGCCCCATCCCACGAAGTGAGCTGGTGCATCCGCTCCATGTCTCGTCACCTGGAAAATCTGCACATTGTGTGGTTGATGCTGGAGACTTGGGAAATTGGAAGCCAAGGGCTGAGTTTTCCTTTTTCTTACCGGTGTGATGGATTGTTTTCTGCATATAATGAGCACAGCTGCACAGCATCTTCAGGGCTGTGATATATGTGCAGGAGTTGTTCTGTTCAGCCACTGTTTGTTGCTGCTCTCGGTGAAATGTTTTTTCTTTATTTTTAATATTATTGCACTGTCTTAGGTATCTCAAAGCAAAAGCAGAAAGCATGACCTATTGATGATGCCTTTTTAAAAATTCAGCATTTTTTTCATCACTTTCCATGTGATAGTTTGGCATTCATTTCAAGACTAAGGAAACCCCAATACTGTCAACTGCTCAGGCAATGAAAAGAAAGAGACATGATTGAAAAAAACAACAAAACAAAGATGCTCAATAGAAATAAGTGACGTGACACTACTACTAAAATTGCCAGTGTGATGCTTTCAAGTGCTAGCTGGCTTCATGGACTATTAAACAAGGGTTTCTTTAATGCTTTTGCAAAATGATCTTTTACCTTCTATATTGTAAATATTTTAGTTAAATTCCACTTTTACATTTAATTATAGTTATTGTAACATAATCTGTTTCATTCATATATATTTCACTAGTGCTAATCTTATGTCTAATTTTACATTAGTTGTATACCTGTTCCCATCCAGTTTTATGGTGTTTATGTCCAGAAGCAGAAGATTTGCATTTTCCCTTGTTGTATTCTTGCACATTTCTTCACTCAAAATCCACCTTAAAGTGTTTTTTTTCTTGAATTCTGTTTTATCAGCCTTATGCAGCCTGTGTCACTTGGTATTCTATATAATCATCTGCACCCCATCGAGGTAAATGAGAAATCCTTGAAAATAATAAATTTATCCCTTTCTTTTTATCATTCTAGGCACAATATCAACTCTGAGATAATCATGAAAACATTACTAAGAATGTTAAAGTTGGTCCATTGACTAGTCATTGCTTTTAAATGTATTCTTTTTGATGGAGATGTCTGTTACCTTTTGGTCACTCAAAAAATATGTTATTTTATAGAGGCTAATTAAGATTTTGCTTCCTAAAATGTATTCCTTGGGAGTAGGGAGGTAGTATTAGCATGCCAATGGATTATTAGGAAACAATGAATATGCAAATTTAATTTCTTTTCATATTGAAAACACATGACCTGAGGCAAGAAGAAAAGGAGAACACTTTGACACAATCTAAAATAATAACCCTCCCCCACATTTCCTTACACAAATGAGGTACCCAAAACCCACAGACTTTTAGTGCTTGATGGTACACAGCAATTAGCATGACCTGAAACCATTTTTCCTTGTTCCTCTCACAGCTAGGTATTTTCAAGTACTTCTCAGTGGCAATAGGATATTGTAAACACATTCTCCAAACTTCGTTTCTATTTATACACTGTTATTTGGTCATTTTTTTATGCCTACTGTAAGACCATTTAAATCACCTCTATACCTGAGGTTCTTTATTTTCTATTTGGAACAATCTGCCTCTGACGGACTCTTTTTGCTTCCCTCCCTATTATAGAATAAAGGTCTAAGGATAAACTGCACCAAAGGATCTCATTTGCCTACAATATTTGAAAGGTGTCCTAAAAGTCCGTTAAGAGCTACCAACACCTCTTTTATAGGACTTGGAAACAGCTCCTGTATCCTTTAATTATTTGTTAACACGGGGGCTTACAAAGGGTCAAATTATTTCCATATAAATTAAAGTAGAAAGTATTTCTTCTGATGACAGAGGTAATCGTAAAGCAATTTTATAAATTCAAGGGAAGCGAGGGCTGGTAATGTGAATTCTGTAGCATTGGGCTAGCAGGCATGTTTTGCATTGTAAGTAATTATTGATTTCTTTCGGCCATCAATAGAATCACAAGAATTGACAACAGTTTTGACTCAACTGTGATGTGCAGCATGGATAATTGTTATCCAAGCTTCTGTCAGGTTGGTAGAATATTACTCAGTTCTGGGTTTGGAAGATACTTAATCTGAAAATGAAAGGGAACACCTGTTTGAAGAACCACATCTCTGGCAGGAAGGGAATCGACCCCTAGAATCTGTTGCAGAACAGGAGTAACAGCATTTTCATGAAACTATTTTGAAGCAATAGAGAAAGTTCCCCCAAGTGTATTTTTGTTAGCCAGTGAAAAAGGAAAATGTTAATGAAAAAAATGTTAATTTCTTATTCTGATTTATTAGTTAGAAACATCTTCACTGCGGTACTGTACTACAAGTTAATTTACTGCACTGTTTTTAAAGAGCAGAAATACAAAAGAATAGAAATGACAAGAAATAGATTAACAATTAAAGAGCTGTTAACTGTTTATCTCACAGTTACTGTAGGACATCTGTTGAGCTAACTGGACATAGGACTAGGCTGGTACAGTCCAAAGAAGCAAGTTGTCACCAGTACAGACTTTCAAAATTACCACCTTACCTCTTTCTAGATAAATTTTTATATGATAACAATAGCTCAATCTTTTTTTCTGGTTTGTCATAATTCATAGAGTTTGAAAATTTTTAATATTTTCAAGTGTTTTGTTTGCAAATCATTAATTCAAAATATTTTTGCATCAGTTTTAGGAAATTTGTCTTACATGTCATTCTTAAAAATTACGAAGGATAGATTTGCAGTTGAAATTATAATAAATATTCTCCATATTCTTGGCAACAGCATTTATGAGTAGATTTGGTTGTGAAAAACTGCCACATAGATTGCACTTTTCCAATATTAATTTGCTTTACATAAAAAATGAGATGTACATTTTTAATACCTGTATGTGGAGGAAATATACATAAATATTTGCACCACTGTTTTCATAGTCCCTAAAATAATCAGATCATGAATCCATTAAAAAGAAGGAGGAATGTTCCAAAGGACTTTCCAGAATCCTATTGGAAATTAAGTGGCACATACAGAAGTTACTTTATTTCCAATGTATTGCTGCTTCTAGATAAGAGAAAAAAGGTGTGAAACAAAATATTGAGTCTCAGTTTATGTCAACCTGCTATGTTTTTAGGAAGCAAACTCAAATCACTTCATTTTCAGATCCAAGAGAAAACTCATCACTGTCTGGATTTTAAGTGGAGTCCCACCTTGCACCTCTATTGCCTTCAGTCAGATACCATTAATTTACTATACATACAGTTATTGCTCATTTATATTTGGTAAATCTCAAGAAATCTATAGATGAGTTATGCTTTGCAGATCTTCACTTTTAAGAGGAACAAGTTTTGTTCCTGTGGAAAATGCAGAGGAAATTCCCATAGCAGATACCCACTGTATTTCTCTCCACTTCTCTTGATTACCTTTCACTTTAGGATAAATTAAGTGGTGTGGAATATGTCTGCCTCAAAGAATGAAGAATTGACTCCCACTTGAGGTTTTTGCAAAGGTTGTAAAGGACTGTAAGAGTACTTAAAAGAAATGAAGTTTAAGGATATTGTGTCATGCCTTTCCACTTACATGTTAGGAAATTTGGTCATAAACTAGAACTCATGTTTTCTAGGGAAAAGACAGAGTTAAAAGATTCCCTGTGCTTTTGAAGGGCTTAAAGATTTGTCTAAGTTATTCTGTAAATTTAAAAAAGAACCTCCAGGAGATAAGCATGTCTTCATTCTTTTTAATAATTGCACTAATTATTGTGCAACTGGCACTGGGGATTGATCTCTACTTATGCAAGAAGAATGCCCCAATACCTAATTGGATACAGCTGCACACTGTTTGGACTTATTTTTAGAATTGAAGAGAATAATGAGACATCTCGGATACTGTGGAATCCTTAGCAGGATTACATGAACTCAGTAAATCCATCTCAAAAAATTGTGAATTACACGTTACACTGAATTGCAAATTATCTCTATAACTCATCCCTCATGTAACTTCACTGGTGTCAGTGAAATTGCAGTGCTCACAAAAGATTGTATGTTTTAACCCCTTAGCAATAATGCTTTCAAAAACATGTTACTGATCCTCAACATCAGGTAACGTGGTGGTTGACCTTGAAGCCTTGTTAAGGCATAAGATTGAAAAGCAAGAGATTTATCTTTAAATTGATGTTATTAGACTTACCCCTCAGACAATCTAAATGCTTTCTCTACCATGTGTCTTTTTATAGCAAACCTCAGGATTGCACCATCACTCTGGTTCTCCCTTCTTCAGGCTTATCCGTGACTTGATCTTTCACATATTCTTTACTCCTTAGTAAAATTGTATCTCGCCACTGTCAGAAGTCTGTGCTTTTTTTATCTTCAGAGCAGTGCAAATCAGCTGAAGTGAGGTAAAGAATGCAGTTTGGCTTGGTTTGTTGGGGTTTCTTTTGAACTGTCAGAAATGAGAAATGTATGCAGAGAGGCAGCTCTGACATTTCCCCACAGACAAGATGATGAACTATTTACAGCAATGTGATTGGTCTGTCAATATTTCAATAAAATCTTTCCTATAAAATGCTGACTGATGATACAAGCTCTCACTATGTTTGTCATTAAACTGCACAATCAGCTGACAGTGTTGCATTAGAGCTGTGTGAAACTGTGGTAAAGCAGGAGGATATGATAACAATTGTAAATTTAGGACCATAATTAAAAAAAAAAAATATGTTCAAGTGATTCGTGAGACATGTAAAACAGGGTCACCACTTGATAACACTGCTACGTCTGGTCAACAGTCAAGAGTTGTAAGAATTTCCTCCTTGGTAGCCAAACAGCAGTAAACTGTTCCATTTGATAACATGGTATGCGCGTGGCAGATCAACAGAAACAGCCAGATAATGGGAAAAGGCAACAGAAAAATCATTCATCTTGTCCTAGTTTTATGGACAACTCAGCTGGAAGAAGCCTCCTGGCTGTGGTAGTGCCTGGGAATCTCTTCTCACAGCCTTAGAGGGTTAGATGGGCTCTTTTGCAGGCTCTTGAGTAAACAGACTGTTTTACAGCTCCCCTGGGCCTCTTAGAGTATTGTCTAGATGGTTAAATCACAACAACAAAACTGTTTCTGCTTTTGCTCTAAAAAAAAAAAAATAATAAAAAAAAAAAAATCATTAAAGTATTTCTTGTCAAGTAGGCAAAATAACTTTGACTGCATGTTTGGTCCAGTAGGGAAGATTGCTGTTGGACTGCAATGCTTGTCTTTCAGTTTGGGTAAGAAAGATCAAAACAAAGCAAAGTGATCTCAGACTCTTCCGAGGTGATGCCTATTGGTTCTCAAACCAGCAGAATCAGATCCCAGTGCTGGGCTCAAAGAAAGACTGGCTGCTAGATGGCACGAAGGATCAGTGTAACTCCTTACCCAGCAAGTGACTATTGTTGTTTTAGTGTGTGACGTTCATTTAAAGACCTGCCAACCCACAATTAAAGGGACCACTATGAACTACATCAACATTAAGAATTTAAGTGGCAGCTCTCTAAAATGCAAAGTGCACATAGTCAAAATTGGTTTCCATCGCTCTGTGAATACAAACAGTAACTGATTTTGGGATGACATTTACCTGTGCTGGAGAGGAACAGAGAAATAACTCCCTTGTGTCAATAATCCTCATGAGTTATTCTGTCTTTCCTCAGGAGTGAAGATAAATGCCATCACAGATATCAACAGCCACGTAATATATAAAGGGTAGTGAATGGGTTGGATGTGTGTGCATATTATTTATTTTCTTGAGTTATTGATGACCTTTAAGCAGGGACACTAAAACTACAGGAAATGTTTTGTTCCCCAGCAGTTCTGTTTACTTGATATTTTTGTACCCTTCAGACTTTCTGCCAATTACTATTTTATTACTTACCTTGAAGAATATTTTTCTCAGTGGTCCTAAAAATATCATCAAATATTCATAGAGAATTTAACTGCGTTATATCAGGATTCTCAGCATTCACCATGATTTCAGCTCAGGGAATTACTTCCATTTAAGAAAGGGCATTTAAACATATGCATGCTGAAGTCCATGCTACGTACTTGAAGTGTCCTTCTGGCTCTGGACTGATAATAAAAACAGATAAATTAAAGAAAAGTTCAAAGGCAGAAATAAAAGGAATGCATTTGAAAATACCATTCTAAATATGCAGGAATAGTAAACTCACTTTTTAAAAAACTATTTCTTCTTAATGACCATAATACTTGCATATCAAAAGGAATCTGCAAACCATATCCTTTACTCTTTATATATATATATATAAAAAAAATGTTTATTTTACTTGTTGTTAGGTTTGCATGATAGAAAAACTTTTCTTTCCAGTAAATATTCATATAATGCAATTAAGGGAAGTAAACCACATTTAAATTCAAACTGCAATAATATTCTAAAGTTGTGACTGAATAAAAATTGGTTCAGCTGTCAGTGACAACTAACAGGGTTCCTTTCAATTCAGTTGAGGTTTATTTAGCTTAAAATTACATCAGTCACAATTTTTTCCTTTCCTAGTTAGGCATAAAGAAAGAAAGTGGATCTGAGTGGAAAGTGTTTTCCCTTAAGTCACAAAGATTACTGATAATAAAAGAATGAAGCTTCCCAGAACAAAGAATATTTATCATATGTTGAAGTACTCTAAATTGAATCTAACAAAATACTTTCCGTGTTGTGAAGGAAAGGAAATTGGAATTGTGCTTCGCAATAGAACATCTTCCTGTGACAAAATACTGCAGAATTTAGAGGGCTCATTGTATCAGTGAAAGGCACTGTGATAATGGAAAACAAGCTTATTTTTGAAATGTAGGAGATGCTGACTCTGTGGGTTGAATCTGAGTTTAGTCATGATCAAGCAAGATTTTCTGGTGTGGTAAGAATACAGATTTTGTTCTCTGCTTAGTTTATAACTGTGGAAAGCATTGAGCTATATCATCCTAATAAACTCAAAGAAGAAAGGAAAAGAAGTTCCTCTAAGGAGAAGAAAAATC
This sequence comes from Xenops minutus, assembly GCA_035221455.1. NCBI lineage: Eukaryota > Metazoa > Chordata > Aves > Passeriformes > Furnariidae > Xenops > Xenops minutus. The sequence continues at coordinate 12,035 of JAWWEE010000186.1, read as the reverse complement.
ATATAGAGCTAAGTGCTCCTTAAAAAGAAAAATCATAGTGACAACATCATCACAAATTATTTTAATGCAAAGAAAAGGAAGAATGTGCATTAAGAAATAATTTTAAGGAACCCAAAATCTCTGTATTAAGCTCACATGTAAGAAGATAATGTCACCAAATAGAAATCAGGTCAAGTTACAAAGGATAAATAAAAAGAACCAAAACCACCAAAACCAACTGGAAATTAAATAAAAAAGATCAAACTGAAATACAACTAATATCAAGCATGTCAAGAAATATTTTTATTATTACCAAGACAAGAACCACAGAGCTGGTCTGCAGCTGAACATTAAAATAGTGCTGATGCTGACAGGTCTGAAAAGCCTAATGCCTTTTGTATCAGTCCTTGTAAAGAAAGATCTGTGTATTTGTGCAGTAATAGGTCATGCTCACTCTGAAACAGAAGAAAATCAGGTGAGAGGTTTAAGGAAATTAAATGTTTCAGATTGTTGAGTCTAGAAAACTTCATCCTAGGCTACTTAAAGAACTGATTGAAGTAATCTGGAACTGGTAGTAATTTAACACTGTAGGCAAATGAAAAAGAGGAGAAAAAATAGAAAAAGGCAGAACAGAATGTGTATCGTTAAAAAGAGGGGATGAAATGAGGACAAAATTAGACATTTTAGCTTGCATTTCAATTGCTGGAAAAATTCCATCCCTCTATCCCCCCACTGAAAATTCTTGGAACTGAGTAAGTGTAGGCATTTCAAAGGTGAGGAGATTTTAAAGAAACATATAGAATCTTTAGACAATTCCAAGTGTCCTTTCTGACAGGATAAGGACCAGACTGTTTAGGAGAGAAACAGCAGCTGTCATGTATCTTTGCACTAGTAGGGATTTTTAAATTATTACTACTTATTTACTGTTTGAAGTGATACCTTCATAACTGAGGAATAGAAGTAGATAAAACTATCTTGGAAAAGCTTCTAAGAAAATGTTACTCTGGGAAGCAGTTATCCGTGGCTCATTCTAGAAGTATTAAGTGGAGTTTTTAGAACTCCATCTTAGGACTGATTTGCTCAGTATTTTCAGTAGCTGTCTAGGTGGTGGAATACAGTTATTAACTCCATAAATGACCCAAAGTCAGGGGTAACTGCGAATGCACTAGAGAACACAGACTTTGAAATTACCATGAAAAGCTATGGAATTCATGGGGAAAAAATAAATGTGGACAAATATAATATGATAGAGGATAAATGAATATGAGTTAACTGTTCGATGATGTTCAAAAAAGGCATATCTTGTCAGATATAAGAAAAGGAATGTATGTGTATACATACATTCTCTGTGTGTGCAAAGTAATCTTTCAATCTTGAGGCCCAGAAAGCTGTTTATCTTGGAGCTCAGCACTTCAAGAAAGATACGTGGACAAATTGATGAACATCCAGAGAAGAAAATAAAGAATTATTAAAGTTACAGGAAACATGGCCAATGAAGGTAGAGAAGTTTCAAAGAGAAAGCAGAGGGATGTTCTCTCCCAGTCATCTTCAAATACCTATAAAGACTGATGTAAAAGCAAAATTATTTCTACATCAGTGGAGGATAACACAACAAGTAGCGGTTTTGAAAATCAATAAGAGTTTTAGAGAGGGCTTGATGAAAATCTTTCTTATGATAATTAAAAGCTGGAACAGAAAAGCTGCAAAGTCAACCTCACTCAAGCTAATAACACGCCAGATAAGGATTTCAGGTTTAACAAATTATAGTTGTGACCCCTCTGAAGCACAGGGATGGAAAACATGACACCTGTGAGTTCACTCCAACCTTATTTTTGTTAATTTCAATAGTTTGAAATGAGAGGAGGGAGATCAGCAGTTTGTGTCCAGCACTTTCAGTAAGGAAGGAGAAGCAAAGGAACACTTCTCAATTGTCATCCAGTTTGTGGTTATGTAGCTAATGTTGAATTTGATACCATTCAGTGTTTGGAGTTTTGTAGAATTGCACAGGTCAAATGAAGATGAATCAAAAATCTGTTTTGGAGGCTGTTATTTACTGCAGTTATTTCCATTGCATCATACATGTATACAATAGAAGTCTTTATCACCCAGCTAATAGTTTTAAAATGTAATAGCTGTAGAGGATATTTCCTCATCCAAACCTCAGAAAATCCTAAGTGGAAAAACTGAGGTCTCTGATCTTTCAGCCAAAACGTAGATGATTAATTATCATCTCACAAAACAGACAGTCCAGTTCTGCTCTTCATTTGTCTTTTCTGACCTCTGCTTGTACTGAAATAATGAAGAACACTTTTACATCTAGAAAGCCTTGTTAAACTTGTTGGCATTACCAACGCTGAGTCTGCATCAGCATTATTTCTCTGATTTATTAGAATTACCAATTTACAGCAGTGTGAGTGGTATAAAAATCAGGCCTTGTGGTGCTGAATATTGTTTATCTTTTGCACAGGTAAAGGAGCAGTTTTCTGAACCATCAACAAATGTTAGTCAAGACATACATTATAGTAATTCAAAGAGTGATTAAGCATATGTGTTTACCATTTGAAAGTTGGCAAATGTTTGTAATTATGTTTTGCAGCTAAAGGTTTAGCAATATTAGCTTGTTCACTGCACTTATTCATACTGGTGTGTGACTTTATACATTTGCACTTTTAATGTTGAGTGTGAAACAACATTAAGACCCTGAAAATTTCCCTCTTTAATGTTCAGAGCTTTATCTGTGTGCAAATCCTGTTTTTATTCATATGTAAACCATATGCAAATATAAAATTATCATGCCTTTCATATGGACAATTTCAAAAGGATTCCTAGTATTAAAGTTCAGAATAGTAAAAGAGGATTAAGGATGTTTGACTGTTAATTGCACATCCTTAAATAACTCTGTAATCTCCTTATTTTTAATACTTACATTTTAGATATAGAAAATAAGTGAATATGTATTTACCTTTTCCTGTTTACTTTGAAAGTAGTATAGCATTATTTTTCATGGTACTGTTTACAATCTGGGGAACACTGTGATAAGCCAGTGAGCACTTTCAAATGGAGAGTCAATAAAAAAAAAAATTGAAATTAGGAAGCAAAAAAAAAAAAAAAATTTGCAGGGACTTGAAAACTTTTGACAATTATATCCAACTGTCAAAATCAAAAGAAGATACATGAATAAGATGGAAAATAATCAGTGTCAGTTTGCGTGATTATAACCACACCTGATTTAGTAATTTTGGTTTTTTTGTGCAACATCAAAGAGTGACGACTAAGCATGTTCAAAAAAATTTAGATCCAAAACCTAGCTATAGTTCTTGGAAATCTTCTGTATTTCAGAAAGCAGAAGGCTAGACATATGTTGAAAAGAACAATAAAAAGAATACAGTCCTGTATTTCTGAAAGTACATCTGTCCCTTAACTGCTTTGAAACAGAATGGGTAGAATTTTATGGTTTTAGTGGAATAAAGTAGAAGTTTATCAAAGGCTTTTCAGCATCAGCTGGAGGAACTTCTATGCACACTGAGTGGCATTGCAATGGATGAAGCTACAGGTACATCAGATAATCATGACACAATTCCCTGATGTCATGTTGCTTCCATTGCCTCGCTGAACCAAGGGCTGGGCTGGTGATGGGATTCTCCTGTGTCTGTTTGGTGCAAACATCACCACGTTACACTGGGGCCATTGCACAAAGCAGTTATGACAAGAAAGGAGGGAAACAAGCCTTCATTATGTTAAAAATTAATCTGCAAAAGGATGAAAGAGGAGGTGTATATGCTTTTTGCCTGTTTAGGAAGGCCTAGAGACTTACAGGAATTTTTTAGAAGCAAGAAACAATAATATTTGTAACACTGAATCAAATACCCTTTTTATCTTTGAAATGACACTTCAAGTCTCGATATTTCTTTCTTGTTGGCTCAATTGTTTTCCAGGATACAGATGAATAAGAAGGGGAAGAAATTGTTTCCTGCTGTATATTCATGAATTAATCTCAACAATAGCCACATATCCTGGCATACCACATCATTGGAAGTATTAGAGAATTAGAACTAAATATACTGCACATCTTACGAAATTATGATATATTTTCTTATATACAGTACTGTTTCTAGTATGGTGACTGCTGCAGGGTCTGACACCTGCATTCCATCTCTCTAATTTAGTTTCATAACAGTGTTATTAGAAAAATATTCCTTCCATGAATGTTTCTCAAGAGACTAATTTCTCTTTTTAACGTGTTTTGTTTACAGTTGGTAACTGCAAATGATTATATCAACATGATGCCCCTTTCTGCTATTAGGGCTCATAATATATTCCAGAAATCCTGTTTATTATATCACATCACCTGGATAGCTGGGAAGTGTGACAGTAAATATTTATTAAGTCATTCTGGAGTTAGCAATTTGAGAAAAAAAATAAGGCAGCAAAAATAATCATGCCATTATAAACCATTTTTTGATTATTTGAGGACTTCCATGATCCAAAATTTCATTGCTAATCAAAAACTCAAAAAAAAAAAAAAGTCTAAAATTTTCTTGTTGAAATACTACAACTATTACTGCCTGGTTTAGGAAACACTTGTTTCTACATGCTTATAGTTTCTACATGCTTATAATCATGGCATGCTACTGAACCCGTCCCCTCACCTGCTGAAACAGACAAGAAACTATTGTTTCTTGCCTGAAACAACCACTTCTCTACGGGTATTTTTTTTTTTTTTTGTATTAGTTACAATGACTATATAAAAGTAGTTTTCCGATTATACAAACACATTCTTGAAATTTCTGGAATTTGCTTTGGGTTGGGATGAGTACAAGGTACTCTATAGCAAGTGAAATAAGCTGAAAGCCAAGATATACACTATTTCCCCTTTAGAAAAATCAGCCATTTGCCCAGTAGGTGAGTCTTCTCATCTCTCATGGGGTTTACAGACTTCACCTGGTTTTATAACCTGTGAAATAGAGAGACTGGAATACAGTTGTTTCTCTTTTGATATTTTTTATTTTTTAGTGTTTATTCTTAGGAATTTTTCTTTACTTATTATTCCAAAAAAGAGGCAACAAACGTGAGATAAAGCCTCTGCTGCATTTGAAGTCAGGATATGCCCGAGAGGAATTTTTGATTCTGAAAAGTCAGCATTAACTAATGAGAAAGCTATGGTAAAATCATTGTTAATCAGCCTATGCTTACGACTTCACCATAAGCTCTGCCACTTGCTGCTAATTTTTAAGTCTTTTTTTTTTTTCTTTTTTTCTTTTTTTTTCTGGGTATGTAAGACCGTTATATCTACTCTGTCACAAACCTTAGAATGCTTTTCCAAAACCATGGAAGAAATCTTCACAAAGCAAGAACTTTTTGATTAAAAAAATACACTAGAATGTAGCAATTTTTTTTCAGGGTTTTGTTTATGAAGATTTTCTTCAGTGCATATTTTCAGGAAAATATGCTTGAAATTATAGAATATATATTAAAAGGCATTGTGAACTTCCAAAATTGCAGAGGGTTGAAAAAAATATGGATGAAATTATATTACAAACACAGAGCACAATCAGTACTTACAGGAGTACACTGTGAAGAAAGCAGTTCCTCAAAAACAACAGACTAAACTGATTCTGAAAACAATCCCTGAGATATAATAGAATGGTCTACACTCGTGTTCCTCATTTCCTGCAACTGTCAAAGGAAAAGGTGGTTTTGTTATTTGCCTGACTCTAAAGTCTTCCTATCTGCTGATCTGAATTGCAGGATAAGTCTACAGCATATTATTCTGTTTCTGCAGTATATTTTTGGTTATAAGAGGTGGGAGGGAAGAAAGACACACTAAAATAACACTGAAAGGTAAAGACAGGTATTTGGGGAGATTTATGGAAAATATTTGATCAAAGCATGTTTTTGAAACATTACTGATGTAATGTTTTAAACTGTAGGTGCACCGAGTAAAGCTGTAAGGATAATATTAAGTGACATGAAAGAGCTTTTAATATGAACTGATTCTTGAGTCTTGATCTGCATCTTATGCTCGAAGTTGATTTGTATTTCTTTCTTTCCTCAGTAAAAGAATACATTATAAATTGGAGGCAATGTTAAATAGTGAATGAAAGAAAGCCACATTGAAGCTCTTCAGGTGGAAATCTTAACCTGAATTATATGAACATGAAAAATGAACTGCAGGTTCTGTACTTTTCTTATAGACTAGTTTAGTATAACACCCATAAAATCCCACAAACTATCACCCAATAATTCTTCAGAAATTATAAACAGAGGTATTTAATTTCTTGAAATACTGAATTTTTCTGTGATTATGTGTAAAAGAAAGAAATGAAGTGTGACCTTGAGCAGAAGGCATCAGCAGAATAACAGAGAACAAATTTTTGGATGGAAGTAAGATCAATAGCATGCTAGTTTACATGCCAATTTTGGTGAATTATAAATCTTTTATTTTAACATCAATTAATCGTATCTGAAAAAAAAAAAAAAAAACCACCTGCAAATGAAAATAGTCAACACTGGAAAAAGATATAAAATATTTAAAAAGTAAAAAAAGTCATATGAAGTGCAAATAATTTATTTGAATGTAGCATTTTAAAGTTAGAGAAGAGTTTATTATATGAAACCCTCCATAGCTGGTTGTTATTGCATCTCCAGCATTACATTTCAAATGGGATAAAACCATTGAAATTTTATATTCAAATCATTAAAATGCAAAGAGAATGCTTTAGTATGAGATAATAATTCCTCAGTGCTTTTAGAAATGTGGTGATGTTGTTTGTGACCAGTTGAACACACTGAATGCACATGAGATCTAATCTGTTATTTCTAGACTTTCTAGAAATGGTCATTTAAAATAATAGCTCAGATTTTATATTAATCCTGCTCTGGAACTGGAAGCATAAACTATATGCCACATGTGGCTCTTTTCAGCTCTTTGCTGCCTGTATTTTAAAATATTTGAAGACATTTATTTGCCAAGCCATATGTTTTTTCCAAAAATTAATTCGCTTCACTTTGCTTGAGTTGGAAGCATTCACTTGTTTCTATTTTCTAGCCAGGAAAAGGGGGAACCAAAGCTGTTCTGATATTTTATGATTTGATATTTTAGTTTGTTTTGATTTTTTTTTTTCACTTAAAGATGATCTAAAAAATGCTTTGCCCAGAATTTGTCATTTAAATTAGTAGGGATTTGACAGAGAAACATATAAGCTCTCTTCCCACTAGTTTTCTGCTTGTTTGTCAAGCCTTGAGTATCAATAATTAGGTGCTTCAGGTAGGTGGCCTTTGAGAAGCCTCATTATATAAAACGTGCCAGTGTTTGTTATCCAAAAATTGATTCCATTTGAGTGCTATGGATATCATAATATTTTTAAACAAAATTACTTTTGTGTGTTTGTGAGTACTGTCATTGTGACAAGAAACCTAGTACCTTATATCTCTTATATTAAGAAATAAGAAGTTTTCACTAGTCTTTATTGGCCAGTGGGTTTACTATTATAAAATATGATTTCTTGTAAGCTCACAGTAAGACTGATACCATAAAAGACCTTTGTTTCTGTAGGACTACAAAGAAAGTCAAAAGTTTGTAAAGCCAAACTTATATGTCATTAGGGCCACATACATAGTTTTCTTCTTTTATAATTGTTCTCTTTGAAATGTGAAAAAGGAATTTTTAGCAGCCTGTTAAAAAGACAACTTTGTACTCAAGGAGCCATGTGCTACTTCTAAGTTCTTTAAAACAGAAGAAAAATAGCATTAGCTGGAATGAGGACAGTCTAGTTTGATTCCATACCATTTCAGAGAATTACATTATTAAAAAGTGATTGAGTTTGGAAAGGACCTCTGGAAATCCTCTGGTCTGGGCACCCTGGTCCAAGCAGTGTTTAAAATTGCCCAAGTTTTTGTCCAGATGGCTTTTGATTATCTCCAAAGCTGGAGACTCCACAGTGTCTCTGGGCAACGTGTCAGTGCTCAGACACTCTCACAGTGTGAGAGTGTTTCTTTATGTCCAGGTGGAGCCTCCTGTATTTCAGTTTGTGCCATTGTGTCTTCTGCTGTCACTGAGAAGAGCCTGGCTTAGTCTTCTTTATGCCTTCTTTACAGATATTTATACATGTCGTTGAGTTCCCCCCAAGACTTTTCTTCTCCAGTCTGAAAAGTCACAGCTGTCTCAGCCTTTCCTCACAGGAGAGATGGTCCAGTCCCTCATCTTTGTGGCTGTTTTTATTACTCTATGCAGTATGTCCATGTCTCTCTTTCACTGGGGAGCCCAGAACTGGGACCCATACTTTCTACGTTAGCCAAAAGTCTGTGTTAACATAACGTGCTTGATGTTTCTTTATTTTGTGCTGGTTTATTCTTTCTTCTTTATTTTGTGCTTTATTTTTGCTGCAACCAAAATAAGCTAAGGTGATAAAATATGGCCTTAAAATTCTCTTTCTCAAGACAGCTTGGCTGCTTGTCACTGAAATCTGTTTTATGTTCACAATCAGTTTACTCTTTCTTAACATGTTGTCATGCATCCATCCTGGGATCACCTCCTAGTCTCTCTAGACTGAGTTCCTGAAACTAAATTAGCTTTGGCTAAGCTTTGTGCTAACCTGCCTGGCAGGAAAACTGCAGTAGTAAGTAAAATACATTTCATATTAATGTTAGGAAAAGCCTACTAAAATGCTATCTGGTTCTGTTAGCTGTAAATCAGTTGCTGCCAAAATATCCCCAAATGAGGGGTTTAGCTGTAGCAAGAGTGTAAAGACATTGGAGGGGTGAACGTTTTGAAAATGTGTACAGAAGGTATTGTCACAGAGCCTGAAAATTAATTGGCAGTATTTGTTCTTTCATTTTCCCTCCCCCTCAGCTGTCTGTAAAAAATGACACTTTAGACAACATGCTTTTCAAAGGTCTCAGAAATTCTAAAAGTGACAAAGTATGCTTATGGAACACTGAGTGCCACTGATCAGTTTAGAAGAGGGCTTTCACAGCATGTACACATATTAAAGTGCTGAAGATGAGTTGCTGGGTTTTATGAGGTTTCCTCACATGTAATGTAATGATGTAATATCATAATGTTCATTATCCGAAACATTAAAACATGGCACTGGAGAAAGCTTGGAGAAATGTCCAGCCAATTGACCAGAAATATTCATCACTCTTGTCAGACCGTGCTGTTTCAGTAAGGCTGGCACACTGTTGGGAACCAGGCAGAGTCCTGGCACTAAACCTGTGGATTTAATAGCATTTGGAGATTTTCATACCTTCATGGAAAATTCTTAAATAGGTGGTCAAAGTTTATTTAGTGCAGTTGTGTTGCAAGAGCACTGGAGAGCCTTAAAGGAAGTAAAGGTCTTATCTTTCACAGGCAGATTTTAAAAAACAGTCATGAGTAAATCAGGCCATTGCATAACTATGCCATAAACCAGAAAAGGAGGTGAGATGTATTACACGCATTATCACTTCATTATTTTGAAAATTTCTGCAGCTGTGAAAAGAGCATCCCTGGGTATAAAGCTTAGTGAGGAACTTCCAAATACTTCTGGAGATTTATGTCTGAAGTGCATCTTCAGGGCTGTTCAGTTGTTTATTCAAGACTGTGCAGAAAAAAAAAAAAAAAAAGAAAAGAAAAAAATGTTTTGTTCTGTTTTTTTTTTTTTTTTTTTTTTTTTTTTTTTTTACCCCAGAGATTTCATTGTACTTGAACAGCATAAGGACAAGATTCATTACGCTTCAAAACCCCAATCTGATTCCTTTATAGTTAAAATAGAATTATCACTGCTTTCAGTAGGAACAGATTTTCTGTACTTCCTATTTCAGCTATGTAGCCCCTCCACTCCATCCAGAAAAAAGTCAAGCAACTTTACTATCTATGCAATTATCACAGAATCATGGAATGGCCTGGTTTGAAAGTCTCTCTAGTTCTAACCCGCTTGCCATGGACAGGGAGACATTCCACTACACTAGGATGCTCCAAGCCCTGTCCATCCTGGCTTTGAACACTTTTGGGGATAGGGCATTTACAGCTTCTCTGGGTAACCTGTTCCAGTGTCTCACCACCCTCATTGTAAAGAATTTCTTTTTAATATCTAATCTAAACTCATTCTTCCACTTTGAAGCCATACCCTCTTATCCTGTCGCTATTATCCCGTCCCTCTTGTTGTAGGCCCCCTTTAGATACTGAAGGGCTGCTATATGTTCTCCCCAGGCCCTTCTTTTCTGCAGACTGAACAGCCCCAGCTCTCTCATGGGAGAGGTGCTACAGCTCTCTGATCATTTCCATGGACTTCTCTGGACTTGCTCCACCAGGTCCATGCCCTCCCTATGGCGGGACCCCAGAGCTGGAGGCAGCACTGCAGGTGGGATCTCACCAGAGCAGAGGGGCAGAATTCCTCTCCCTCCCTTGCTATCCACACTGCTTTGGATGCAGCCCGGGATATGGTTGGCTTTCTGGGCAGCAAGAGCTCACTGCAGGGTCATGTTGAGCTTCTCATCTACCAGCACCCTGAAGTTTCCCTCCTCAGTGCTGCTCCCTGTCCATTCTCTGCCCAGCCTGTGCTGGAATTGCACAAGTCTTCTGAAAGATGGAAAGGCTTGACCATTTAAGATGAAATAAAATGCCACAGCTTCAGAAACATTCTATTTTTTGTTCTGAGAGTGACAAGTCAAAATGTCAAGTTCAAAAATCAGTAATTTTTCTGCATTTTTATTTGGATTGTTAGGTATCAGAACAGCAGAGAGAAATGGCAATGTCATTCATAGCCAGCATCACTGTCTTACAAGCACTCTAATAGCAGCATGAAATAGGTAGGGTTGAGATTTCTGAGAATGTCATACAGACAATTTCACCAGGTATCACAAAGAGTAAAACCAGATCTCTTATTCATTATTTGTTCTGTTGTGTACAAAATAAAGTACTACATGATATGAAGGCATTTGAAGCATAGTAAGTCAACAAAACACATTGTATGAGATCACTATTTGCTTATGCTTCATAATTTACCCCTGATTTTTCAGCAGAAGTTCACTTAAAGGGCTGGAAATAAAATCTGACTTTGATATTTAAAGTAGAAGGAAAGTAAATATGTCTGAGAGCTTCAGAAATGTCTTTTCAGTTGGCTCTTGAAGCTCTACAGAACAAAGGAAGGGAATGAAGATCAGAATATGGGTAGTTAAATAAAGGAAAAAATAGCAATCTATTATCTTAAAAAGGAGCAAGAATGAGAGATCCTTATTACTTCTAAGGAGTATACCAGAAGTTCCAAATTTGACATAGTAGGGACTGAAAACTATGCTGTAATATTTGCGGACATTCCTGGGTTTGGCTCATGAGGAACCCTGTCATTTCTCAGACCCATGTATTTCTTTCACAAGTATTAATACTAATAAAATGCTTTTATGATGGAGTATAAATGGGATTAAAAAAAAACCCCTTCTTCCTATTGGTATTTGAATTCCTGTGTTGATATGAAGACCCTAATTGAATACCTTGCATGCATTTAACAGCATTTGAATGCTGATGCTGCTGAGGAACAGTAACAGGAAATTCTAGTTATCTAAATTCTAGCCTATTTGACCATCTGTCATCCACTGCAGCTGGATCAGGAAAGTTAGGAGTCTGAGTTTCTTATTCAGCCAGCAGGTATGGATTTCACTGCACTGAAGTTAGATTCCCTCAATATTAATTTGAAATGTGAGTCGAAACTGCTCTATAAAAGTAAGAGGAATGCTGGAAACTCAAAATCCTATGTCTTTATTATGAAAGAACTAAAGAGTTATAAAAATGCCAGGTCCCAAAAAGAGAGGGAACAGATGCAGATAAAAAAGAATTAGGCAGGTGTTCACAGCTAAAAGATTCACAGCTCATGACAACGGACTCTAAAAAGCAAGAAGGGAGTCCTGGAAGTAGAGCAGGGTTATTGAAGAATGCCACTTTACCTATACAAACCCTTCCTGTAGTCTTCTCCCTATGATATACCCCAATTTTTAGTGCATTGTCCTAGTTCAGCAGGAGGGACCAGTTATCACTGGGTGGGAGTGATAAAAGCTATATATTCTACCCCCTCTATTCA